>LOJH01004585.1:9943-36022 GCA_001685095.1 Ellobius talpinus | reverse complement strand
ATCCGCCACCCCAATTCCATCAACCTGTGGTATCTAATCTCCCGCTTTTTATTACAAAAAAGAGCTGGGAATGTTATGATTGTTGTCACTTTAAGAGACAAGCCACGCCCACTCCTGGCGCCCCCCCTCCTCTCGCCAGCCATCTTAGCTTGTCTGTGTTCCCTTTGGCAGCGCGCGCTCCCCTTCTCCCGCTACCTTCTCTCGCTATCTCTGTCCTCTTCTCTTCCCTTTCTCTCTCTCTCTCTCCTTTCTCCTCCCCTCCTCTAAGTAATAAATATCCAATTCTATTCCATATGATGTGTCTGTCCATGCACCTCCCACCCACTGCCCGGCCACACTGTCGCTGGGACCAGCCCGCCTGCCATGTGTCTCCCTGCCTGGGACCAGCCACGGCTCGGGGACCGTCTCTGCCTGGGATTAGCTGCTCCCAGGGCCCGCTGTCTGCTGTCTGCCACCACATGGCCAGCTACCACCATTCACAGACCTACAGCATTTCTGCTGCCTACTGCTGCCGAGGATCCTACAGCACTTTTTAAAAATCATAAAAATGGGTATGTTCCATTACCAGCACCTGTATCAGGCAGCTAGCTCTCATCTTCCTGTAACTCCAGTTCTAGAGGATCCAACACCCTCTTCTTTTGGCCACTGCGGGTACCTGCACTCCTGTGCACATATCCCCTCCCTGACAGACACAAACACATTTTTTTCAGTCACCCTAATATTATGTTTTAGTCACTTTGTTCGCTCTCTCCATCCCCCCTCCCTCATCCTTTCTCTCTTCTCCCACCTCTCTCCTTCACCCTCCACTAATAATTATAGCTAAAGTTCAGTAAAGAAGGGGAATGATGGACCAGAGGTAGAATGCCTGCTTACCATAGATGAGGCCTATGAACTCATAGGTGAGTTCAGTTTCCAACACTATAAAAGAGAAGAGTAGGAACAGAATGATTGCAATGAAGCACACAACTCACTAGCTATCATTTGTTGCTATACACAGAAAATAATGGTTGCATAGAAGGACTAGAGGAGCCTAACAAATTACCACCAACTGGTTGGCTTAAACCACAGAAATTTACTCATAGTTTTGGAGACTGGGAAATCCAAGCAGCCCAGTTCCAAGCATGACCGTTTTGATGGGAACACTCTTCTTATACTATAGATGGTCACCTTTTGGCTGAGTTCTCACATAGGACTTGGGGAATATCAAAAAAGAGAGTAAGATCTCTGGTATCTTGTTTTAAGGACACTAATTTCATCAAGAAGATTCTTCCCCCATGAACCCATCTAACCCTTATTGTCTCCCAAAGGTGCCATCCAAATCCTATCACACTGAGGATTAGAGCATCACTATGTACATGGGAGACATGGAAGAACAACTTTTTCCAATCTACACCAGGGATCTTCAAATTAGCTCACTGCACTCACTGGAATAACTACTGTAATTCTTCAACAAACAATGAACAACCAGCAATTACAGAAGAGTAAACAGGGAATACACCCACCTTCACCAACGGTCTGTGGAATCCACAAAACCTGAGGGCAAAACACCTGAGGGCCAGAAAAGCTTGAAGTGTTGCGAAAGAGTTCTCAGTCAGTCAAGGCTGACTGAGGCTCTCTAAAAAGATGCTTGTTCACATAGGGAATATATAAAAAAAAGAATTTTAAGACGGTTGCTTTCATGACTATGGCTGAAAGACTCTTCAAACAATATATTTGTCTCCCAGTGTCCAGGCCCTAGTGTGACCTTCTTCACTTGAGAGTAGGAAAGGTCTGTGACTGCTTCAAATCAGTAGGAGAAAAAAAAAAGATGGCAGTACCTTTCCAAACAAGGCAACTTATTCCTACTTATTTATTCTTTTCTGCTTTGTTGCCTTTTAAGTGTTTTCCTTCCTTTAAGCATAAAAATATAGACAAAACTGCAACCCTCTGAGTTGTTCTTACTCCTTAATAAATAAGTCTTTTGGCTCCAAATCGGGTATGGGGGGGCATCTTAATTAACAAAGTCATTTTACCTAAAAATACAACCACTTTTAAACTCTCCCTGGAAAGGAATCCTCCCTGTAGAATAGAGGAACATCTACACTCCAAGGGACTATGCTAATCCTAGCCCAACCTCCTTGGTTATTGGAAGGTTGGGTTGTTGTCCAAGGTCACCGAGGGAAGTTAACAACAATGCCACGTCAGACTGTCTTCAGTTTAGTTACTGCCTGCAACATCCTGAGAATCATTCTGGCCATGGAGCAAATATGTCAAAGAAAATGTCATCAATCAATACCTAACTATAGAACTCAAACACAAGTAGCCAATGGAAACAAACTGTTCTTATATTCCAGACAAACAACCGGATATGAGGAAATAGAACTAAAAAAGCTTATGCATACAGTGTTTCACATGAGTGAATATTTATTTCATGATGTAGAATTTTTTATAACCTTCCCCAAAACATAACTGTTTTTCTTTCTCCTCAGGGCTGAAGATGGAACCCAGAGCCCTCCCTGTGAATGTTAGGCAAGCATGAGATCAGTGAGCTATACTATACCTCCAGCCTCTGTAGCCAAAACCTTGAAACGTAAATCATATTTGAGCACTGAGGGAGAAATATCAATACTGCAACCTCCTTTCCTAACTATATTTTCCATAAAATGTGATTTTATTTACTGAAGTTACCTAAAGAGAGCTTTTAAAGCTCCCCGACCTTATCCCCATGCTAAACAAGGCAGTCAAACCGCATTTGAGGTACAGGGCCCACTGACATAACAATGTCAACCACCCTGCCCTCAAGCAGTACACATATATGCAGACTGAGTGCTGGGAATAAGAATGTTGTATCACTTCCTCTTATAATCTTAATCTGTCGCTTTGACAAATATCATGATCAAAAGCAATTTAAGGAAGTATTTATTCCATCTCTTATGTCCATATTACAATACTCGACTGAGAGAAGTCAGGGTGGGAACTCCAGGTAGGAACCTGAAGGCAGGACTGCTTTAATTCCACACCTTTGACCAGAGAAACTCATGCACAGCCAATGAAACCATGGAGGCACACCACCTGCGGGTTTCCTCAGACATACCCAGGAAATGGTGCCACCTACAGTGTACTAAGTCCTCCAATGCCAATTAACAAAAACATGACATGACCACAGGTCGGTATGATCTGGAAAACCCCCGAATTGAGACTCCCTTCTCAGGTGGCTCTGTCAAGTTAACAATTAAAGATAACTAGGCCACCTTTCAGCAGGGAAAGATTTGATTCTTGGTACATGAGTAAAATTTTGTTTCAAGAATCACAACAGGTTCCAGATATAGCTTATCGTACAAACAGCAACCCCAAACTGGAAGTTAGACTGGGTGTGACTGCACAGGTCGTAGCACTCAGAAGGCAGTGGCAGGTAATCTGTGACTTTGAAGTCAGCACGGTCTATACAGATAGCATTTCTTCCTTTGTTCTATTTTGGCTGGCTCCACATCTGAGAACTTCATTACTGTCATCTGCTTACACGCCTGTCTCCGGCATTGGACAACAGGCTTCTGATCACAAACACCCTTTTTACTGTTTCCTTGCAGTATTGGACAGGGCAGTACTTGAAACAGGTTATAACTCTGCCGCCATACAGAGACCCACTAACACAGTGTAAGATAATGAAGCAGTCAGGTCACCCACCCACTTTTAAACAGGGAACAAGCTATTGTTATTTTTAGAAGAAAAAAGAGATATGTCTGCCACAATCGCATACAGTGTTACTAGAGAACAAGGCTACCTAGGTGTTAAATCCATTCTTGGTCCTTCTGTTTATTCCGTATTACTACTCTCTCAACCAGCCATTATTTCCCAAGTCAAAGTTCTAAGCAATGTGAATAACCACTCCATCCAAGACTGACATGGATAGTATTCTGAGGTCGGGTAAGTTTGGGAAATGTGTGTTGAGCCATATTACTTGAACAGACATCTTGACACATGCAAATATCCAAGTAAATTTCCAAGAAAGGAATAGTGACTTTTTTTGTCAACCAAAACATTCCACTCCAGTCTTCTATGGAAGATGAGGAATACCCACTTTCTGAGAAATTTCTTCATGTTAATGGCATCTATAGGTGGACAAAATGAGAAACCTCGGTGGCACATCTATAAATATTAAGCAATGATGACAAGCAGACTCATTCTCACATTGTGACAACCAACACTGACTACTTAACTGCATACTCCTTAAGAGGGATAAAACCCTTCACTCACAGAGCTCCTATCCCATTGGAAGGGAAGAATGCCTCACCTCCACTGGGGAGATAAAGTCTTTCTAGTCTCCAACGGGGCTCTGAACACTGTTCCTCTTACAGACTTTTAGCACCTGGTGGAGCTCTATAAATAAACCGCTTAGCAACTTGCTCACAGGAGTCAGTAGGCATTTTCCAAATTCCCACACAAACCAATCAAAACAGTAGTAAAACTCTGTGCTCCGTTATTTGATGACATGGAAAAACTTTTCTATAAACAATCCAGGACCTGGAAGGCAAGTGCCTTAGAAATCATTCATTTAATATCCCCCCTGAGCCTCCTGAGAAGAAAGTGAGCCCTGGAGAAGTTAGATATTAGACCAAGATAATACAGTAAATCTAGGAATTGACATGAAGATTCAGAACCACAAACTCACAAGTCTAAGGCTGCAAGAATCACAAGCAACTGCAGGAGGTTGTGACCGCTCTCCTGGTGATAAGAGCGGGTCTGTTATCAAAAGCAGCTCTCTAAGCACTGTCATAACACAGCTTTCTCTTCAGTCACATCCATCCTCCCTGCAACAAGAGAAGCACAACAGAGCAGGCAAGGAAAGCAGGCCCAAAGCAAGCTTGAGGAGCTGTGTGGCTTTTCAACAGGTTTCCAGCCTGTAAAACGTAGCACAGTAAGCTGTTTTACAGAGAGATCATCAGACTGAACGCTTCAACTAAGACTCCAGAATGAAAAGGCCTATTGGAGCAGATGCTAAGTCCTCGGTTCTACCCAAAGCTCTTTCCCTACCCTGCCCAATGGCTCCAGACCAGTGACTAGTTCTTTCCTTATCTGTTAGGTGGCAGTCTATGAACACCCAGAAAAGATTCATATTCCGTGATCTTGTTGAACACATGCCACCAACCAGGAACTTTCTATCAGCTGAGCCTAAGCCCTTTCTCCTGAAATGGAACCACTTTTGTTGCTGTCTGAATGGCAGATCTGCTAGACTTGCATCAAGTACTAAATGTTACAGGACATAAAATAGATAAGTGCTCTCTAGATAGATTTTATTATACTTCCCTATCATTTAACATACAGTAAAGAGCAGTAGTATGAAATATTATGGAACCTAAGAGTACAGTATCCCATGTTGTTCTAACTACCATAGAGTCTACATTTCAGAACTTACACTTTAATAAAAACCTGCAATAATTCAATCAGAAAAAGGAGAAAAGTCATCCACATGAAAAACTAAACCACGGAACTGTTAAACCCCTCATTAGCTCCCCCTTTCTCCTGGTTTACCCTAAACAGACTTTCACTGAAAACTTTATGTAATTCTGGGCAAACCAAAATGTCCCAAACAGAAACTGTATTCAGAAGCAAGCTTCTGGTGGAAAGCATTCACATCTGCACCCTACTGTCAATCAAAAGAGGAGAGCAGACAGGCAGCACCAGGGCCCTTGCTAGTGGCTGGTCTCTGTGTTGCCAGCCTCAATATCTGCTTCCTGGGCAAGTGACCTTTGACTTGAATCTTCAGATTAGAAGTCAATCCAATACATTTAGATACCCTCATGGCAATGCTACTTGGAAAGAAACAAAACCACAACCAATCCCCCCCAAAAAAAAGATAGGTGAAAATACTGTAGAAAGGAGAAAGCAAAAAGAAATGTAAGCTTTAAAGGCTAGCTGAATTATAACAAAACCTGAGGCTATTTCAGTACACACACAAAGGAAAAAGGAGACATTGGGAAACTATGCTGCTTATAAAATGAGAATTTCTTTTGTGCTTTTAAATGTGATCACAAGGGAAATACACTCTCTTCTTACTACAGGAATCTACAAAATACGCTGATAAAGAGAAGTTCAACATCTGCTGAGACTAATTTGCTCTAGAGCAAGATGTCACTTAATCGTTCTAAACTTCAATTTCCTTAGCTCTAAAAAGAATATTGATGGGTGGATCTGAGATGACCCGAAAGATCTTTATCTAATTCCAAAGTGTGCCTATCCAATCCTTCATTTGGCCAACCACAAGTACTTGCTTTTGACCTGAATACACATTGAACATTTCAATGCTGCAAACAGAATCAGATGGAAGAGCAGCACTTCAGACTTCCAGCCCAGTATTTTAGCAGATAAAGAGAACTGTAGAACAAACCCGTTCCTCTCAGCTAACTTTGATGAAGATATCACCTTGTGCCTGACTATAGGCACAGATTTTACCACCTGAAGAAAGGTCGAGCATTTCTTTTTTCATGTGAAGCAAAAATATACACTTTGCTTCCATTTCAGTATCTCTCTTTTGTTTTTTTGCTTGTTTTTTGTTTTTTTGTTTTTTTCAAGACAAGGTTTCTCTGTAGCTTCAGTGCCTGTCCTGGAACTAGCTCTTGTAGACCAGGCTGGCCTCAGTCTGTTTCATTAGGTTGATCCATATTCACTGGAAAAGCTATGTTTCTGAATCATTCCTAGAAAACAACAAAGGCACTTTTGTCTTTAAAAAGCAGTTACTTGGGCTGGGGGTCTAGCTCAGTGGTAGAGTGCTAGCCTAGCAGGCCAGAGGTCCTATGCTGGTCTCCAGCGGGCAGGAGCAAAAGACAAAAGGCTACAAGGTGGTAGGCACCAGTCATCTCTGCACTTGGGGAGCAGAAACCCTCAGAACACCAGGGGTTCAAGGTCAACCCAGCAACTAGTGAATTCAAGACCAGTCTGGGCTAGAAAGTAAGATCCTGTCTCAAAAGTGGGGGAGGGTGACTATAAAGCTCTTATATTCAGCTACAGAAAAACTGTTTTTAATTTGGCAGTATGCATCCAAATTTTAAAAAACATACAGAACCCTAGCCATGTAATTTAGTATCTACGAACTTGAGGTATAGTCGCTAAAGGCACTTTAAACCACCAAGCCTGATAACCTGAATTATGTGCCTTGGGTCACTTCTCAAAGTTCTCAGATTATACAGTTAAAAAGGGCACAGTATATTTTAAATGCTATCCACAGTATAAGAAAAGAGGGTCATCCATACCTCTGTCCTGCTAAAGATGAATGTAAAAGGTTTGGCTGTCTCTGCTACAACCAGTTCAATTAGCATCAAAACAAAGGCTCTTTAAAAGGCCATGCACACACTGTATGGGCTGGAGTCTAAATGATCTACTTGTAAATTAATTACCTAATGTTGTCAAAATGGGGGAGATCATTCCTTTTATGGTGCAACCTAAAGCTGATCCTAAAAGTAAGCAAGAATCCTCAGCAGCAGGAAATGTTTAGTTTTGCCGAATACAGCGACAGAGACTTTCCAAGTCATTGCTGATTCAGGACAGATTCCCTTGCCAAGGCCTGATTTGTTAACATCCCCTCCTCCTTCTGGTTTAAGTACCTCCTCTGGCAGAGAACATGATACATTTCCATTCTTTCTCCTCTTAATCCACGAGACTTCAGTTCAGAGATGAACGAATCAGCGCCAAGTGTCTTAGACAGGACAAGGAATGAAAGCCCAGAACATTAATCCACAGTGCCCTCTGGTACAAGATGGGGGCTAGAGAATTAAACTTTCATCCTAGTACAGCTGACACCTACCGAGACACTTTCACCCCTACTTCTACCTCCAAAATCTACTTATAAAATATTTACTATAATGATACATGATTAATCGAGTAATTTTTTTTTAAACTGGAGAGTTTGTCATTGCTCTCACACATGTTTTCAACCATCTCAAAACACCTTTACAGATTCTTAAAATTGACAGGTTATTTAAGGTTTTGTTTATATTTCTGATTCTTTTTAGGGTGGGGGGGCACTGTGCCACAATACTTGTGTAGAGTACTTGAGGGAGTAGTCCCATGTGAGTTCTGGAGACAAAACTCAAGTGGCTGGGCTTAGCAACAAGTGCCTTTATCCACTGAGCCATTCTGCCAACCCAAAGTTTTTACTTTTAAGTAAAAAGGTTGCAAAGGCCCATGTCGGTAAAGCATGGGCATCACTTAAGTGGCTTCAGATTAAAATCCTTATGTTCCAAATAACTGAATTGCAATCACATAGGCAAACTCCTAGGAAATTGGCAAGGTGCTGCTAGTAACTCACCTAACTACTAAGAGGTCAGATCAGAGGAGACCTGGAAGGCTAAACAAGGGTAGCCTTTTCCAACACAGGTGTCTCAGAGTTTCTTTTCTCTTTTTTGTTTTTTCTTTGAAGCAGAAACCCTGGAGGAACACTGTTTACTGGCTTGTCCCTCCTGGCTTGATCATACAACTCAGGCCTACCTGCCCAGGAATAGCATTGCCCCAAATGGCTGGGCCCTCCCACATCAGTCATTAATCAAAAAAATATCCCACAGAGTTGCCTACAGGCCAATCTTTTGGAGGAATTTTCTCAATTAAGATTCCCTCTTCCAAGATCTGTATAGGTTTGAGTCAAGGTGACAAAAACCAACCAGAATAACAAAACATAAGGTGCTCATGAACTAAATATGAAGTAAATACCCACAACTAAGTACTTTAAAAAGATAAATTTACAAGGAGCAGCTCTGAACTTTGAACTGTGTATAGATCACTCAAAATACTCTCCCTTGGCATATCATATAAGCACTCCAGGATGGAGAGACATTATTATCACTATTAGTGGTGTTAGTCCCAATAACAATAACCCAGGAGAGTGCTCAGTGGGTCTGATTGGAACTGAAACTCAAGACCCTGAGACAACACTATCAGAAAACTATACTCTTTTTACTGCACCTAACTGTGTCCTCAACAGGCACAGGAGTGCCAAGTTGGGTCTCATCTCTCTTACTTAAAACAGTTCGTAAATATTCCGAAACTGCCAGCGTGTATCACTTTAAATGAAGACACTGAGAATCCAGCTCGGTGAACCATTGGATTCACTAAGGTTACCTACAGGAACATGGGCAACTGAAAGATAATTACACTACTGGGATGCCTCCTGGACAAAGTTTGGGAGCCACACCACGTAAGTATCCCATAAGAGGCTCATGAAAGAAAAACCAGATGTGCCACTGCAGACGATGGGCAAGTCATGAGAAATTGCTCCACTGGGCTGAGCCACCTGGACAACTTAACAGGAAACTACACCACTGAAGATTCACACACACGCAACACGGCTGGCTCGGGGAAAAGCTGCAAAACTCAAAGAGATCCCAGTGAAAGAAATTAAGAGTGTGAGCCATAGCAGATCCAAAATTCCTAACCCCAGTCTAAGCTACTATTTACCTCTTACACCTGGGGGGAATGGCCTTGGGGGCTACCACAGGGAATGTTTAACAGGATGGATCTCTTGAAGGTCTAGTGTTTCATTAAAAGCCTTCAATACTCTCGATACAGAAATACAATTGATAAAACTGTTAGGATTAGGACAGATTAAGGTTGACATCTATTTAATTAGCAGATGTTCAATCTATGAACAAATCTTCAGCAAGATCTCCCTCCTTTAAAAGAAAAAGGAAGAAAAATAGCAAGCATCCAGAAACTCTAAACTCATGAAAGAAAACAAAAGCTCTCTGCTGTTAAGTTTTTGGTTTTGTTTTGTTTTTCAATATATGACAATGGGAACTCGGGCTCCAAAAATAAAAATAAATGGACTGCAAACTGAAATCCATAGATTTTAAAAATGTAATTTATACTATAAATAAAGATAAATGGACAACAAACTAAAATTCAAAGATTTTTTTAAGTTAAAAATAAGTAGAACAGATATTTGAACTTTTAAGCAAACAAGGCAAGGACTCAAGAATAATGTAAACTTCTAATTCCCAGCCAGCTCCATGGTACTACTGTTTCAAAAAGTGAAGAACCGTACCAATTAATAACACTGAAATCAACAGACTTACACTTTCTATCCTGTCAATCTTCAGTGTGAACCTTACTAGGTTTAGAATCCTAGTAAGCATATCTCACCAATCCTACCAAGCAGATCTGTATGTTAAGTGGCAATATTCCACGGGCTAGGGCCCCATGCTGAATATACAATAAATGCGAACAGTAGACTGCAGATCACCAGCATCCCACACATTCTGCTTCCTGGATGTGCCTCATGCTCCTGCTGCCATGCCTCCACTCTCCCCACAATGGAGTGTATCCTCAGACTGCCCTGCCCTGCCTGGGTGGCTTGTCATTTGGTCACACAACTACGAAAATAACTAATACATCCATACAGTTCTAAAAGTAGCAACAGTCCATGGCGCTACAATAGTTAGAGAATTTTTATTCCCCCCCAAAAAAACATGAATCTTCTGGGATCATCACAGAGAGGCAAAGAGGACTTTAAGTGAAACTCAAGTGCACATGGTGGAAGGAGAGAACCAACTCCCAAACATCGTCCTCTGACCTCCACATGCATGCAGAAGCACATACATACACACAAAACAAATAAGGCTATTAAATACACCAGACTCCGGCATTTTACTAAGTGAATATTCTCTGTAACAATTAAAGATGGACTTCCCCTAATATTCAATTCTGTCTGTGATGAATGGTGTTGCTTGAGGATTTTAGGAAATGAGGAATGTAGCAGGCAGTACAGCGGGCAAAGTTATTTCGGAATTAAGTAATTCAATAGACATGCTGGGGCTAAAATGCAACAAAAATAAGACAATTAGTCTTTATGTATATCCATGGAGTGAAAACTATTAACCGCAATTTGGCTAATTATATACTATAAGAAAACTGGAGTGAACCTTGCCTATGCCACCCTGCTTCAGCAGTTCCTCCACCAGGCTGACCACTGAGCAGTTTCACTGTGGGCAGCTCTTTAACATTATATCCAATGCAGTTCTCCAAACAGGAGACCATAGCCCAGTGTTAAACTATTTTTTTCTTCTTTTAAAAATGTGTTAAGTGGGTCAGAAAACAGATGCAAGCCTCAAACTGATATAAGCTCTCAAAAGGTCAAAAAACATGCTAAGTGGCAATAGAAACACTTCTCTCTTCCACATTTTCTTCAACAGCTGTGCATGCTTGAGACCTTGGTTCTTAACCTTTTATGGGTCACTGACCCCCAAGAGAATCTGATGAAAGCTAGAAAAACCTGCATACACAAATCTTATACCCGTGAAGTCTGGAGAGCTTGTGAATCCTTTAAAACCTAACCCAAAGTTAAAGACTTCTCAGCCAGCGTGTGAACCCCATGGGGCAAGCAAGGGCTGTGTTAGTTCTTGTTTCTACAGCCAGTTCTTAAATGACCATTGTATGATGGGCAGTCAATTGCAATCTGCTCATGACATGGAGAAATGAAAAATAAATGCAGGGATGGATGATGAAATACAATCTTCCACTTTTTCACAGGTTTCCAATCTGTGCAAATCTAGAATTCGGGGATAGATTAGATTTCTAAGTGTCGCTACCAAGAGATTTAAGTTTAGTTAGTCTTGAGTGGTATGCAAGAATCTAATTATGTGGGTTCCTCCATGTGCATATGTAGAGGTCGAAGGTCAATATCCAGTGTCTTCCTCAACAGCTCTTCACCTAATTTTTTTTAAAACAGGATATTTCAACGAACCTGGAACTAAACTCACCTATTTGGATAGACTAGCTGGCCTGGCCAGTGAGCCCCAGGAATCCTCTCCAGCTCTGTAATTAGAGACATATGAGCACCCTGCTTTTTCACCATGGGATCTGAAGGACTTGACTTAGACCTTCATAACTGCTCAAATGAGCCATTTTCCCACCCCTACTCCTTATCAAGTTCCCTGAAGATTAGAACGACACCAAGTTTTCTAAGCTCTTTTCCTGATGTGCTGCTAAGGGAGGAAACAATGCATCCAAGCTGCTCCATCAGAAGTTGGAAGTGTTGTCTACCTCACTGGCTTTGCTTGGGCCTCAGATACCGCTAAGTACTACAGTTTACCGTTCTGGTAGTAAAGCATGTCTTATCGGAGCATTCTGTAGTTTGCTTGTTTTATTTTCCCTGAAAGGTCACGATGAGCATAACCAGACATTTACAGCGAGGTGCTTAGCATGTCTGCCTGTGAGATCTCTACACTGTCAGAAACTTGACCTCAGAACTTCCTGACAAATGCTCGCTCAGCAGACTCCATCACCAAACAGAAATGGATGTCCTGTGCTCTTACATTAGAAGAAATTCCTGGCCTGAATAAAATGTGTCATCGCAATAAAGTCACTGCACACCTTTAATCCCAGCACTCAAGAGACAGAGGCAGAGGAAGGAGGACCTATGTGAGTTTTTTGAGGAATGCCTGATCTACAATTGAGCAAGTTCCAGTCCATCCAGGACTACACAGTGAGGCTGTGTTGGGGTTGGGTATGCAACACCTCCAAGAGTATACAAGGGTGCCCTCTTGACAAAACCTAGGGATTGCAAGACAAGGCCTAACCGCCTGATCAGGGGCATCTTTCTCACAAACCTGCTCCCCAACCAGGAACCGTGCTGCATACTTGTAACCCCACAAGGCTAAAACAAGACGATCAATTGAGCACAGACATTAGAGGCTGGTCTGAGCACATAACATGACTTGGCTTAAAAACAAACAAAACCACAATTTCTTGTTTTCCGTCTATCCCTATCTTCTACAGCTGAGTAAGGTTCCTTCTTCTTGCCTTCCTTCTCTTTCTACCTTCTTCCTCCCTGTAGTAGAAGGATTTCCACTCAAAACTAAAGTTGTTACCATGTCCCCATCAGCTTCCCATCCACCGCTCTTCCTCTCTTCACAGAGACAGACACAGATGGTCAGATACAGCTAAATGAGATAACATGTACAATGCAACTAAGATCTGGGGCTCTTAGCAGAGCATCGTAGTGTACACCGGCAAACACCGCACTTGGGAGACAGAGGTAGGAGGATCAAGAATTCAAATCCAGTCTACATCAGACCTTGCCTCAGACGAACAAAATCAAAAGCTTAGGTCTTTTATCTGTTCTGCTGCTGACTTCAGGATCTTTGCGGCAACTTTGGAGTCATGACAATTCATAGAAAGTACTCAAGTAATGTTGGTTATTATTATATTTCTTCTAAACTGCCTCTAAATCTAATCACCTGTGACCTGGAATCTACCTTAAGAATAAACAAGTCCCATTACTGCTAGAAATTCCAGAAAATGACTTTAAAATGCATCACATATGAGCACACTTATAAATTTTTAATAAGACTTAAAAATAGAATTTACAAGATTAAAAAGTTCTCTTTCTGCACTAGTCTAATTTGCCCTCAACAAACTCAAGACTCCAAGCACACTTCACCAAATGCAGTAAGTAGTAGCAAACTTCTCCAAAACCCTTCACACAACCACAGAATGTGCATAAATAGTCTTCTTACCTCAGAAGACCGGGACTGAGAAAAACGTGCCCATTGCAATCACTTGACAATGGGCTACAGGAGCACACACCACTGTAGGCATTGTAAGTTAAGTGATTACACCCAAAGATGTCCTGAAATGCAGGGAACAGGGCTGGAAAGAAGCTCAGCAGTCAAGAGGGCTTGCTGCTCTTGGGGAAGGCCAGAGTTTGGGTCCCAGCACCTATCTTAGGGGAGGAGATGCTCACAACCTCCTGTAACTCCAGTCACCTACTCTTTGTCAACCACGATGGGGGGGCTTAGGAATCTCTCTCTTTTTTCAATATCAGAAAAAATTCTCCAACCCTCCACACCCAATCAAACACTGTCTCCCCTAAGGAAGAATTCTGTTGCATTATCTCTCAAAAATGAACAACCTATTACACAGTTTGCTGCACGCTATACACTGTCATGGCACTTTAATAAATCATTTAATCCTCATGAACCTAGGAAGGATATACTATTATTTTATAGACAGGGAAACAGAGACACTAACATATCACACAGCTGACTAGTGGCAAAGCTGGGCTGTGAACCCAAGGAATGTCATGGTGACCTCTAAAAGCAGGTTTTCTCTTCATAGTAACACTTACCTCATACTAAATCTGAAATCTGCAAGATACTTTTGTTTTGGCTTCTTTTTTTTTCTTTTTGAAGTAGGGTCTCACCATGTACCCATTTGAGATTAATGGTGTGCACCACCATGCCCAACTATAGGACCTTGATTCTTCATAGCCATCACCCCCTACAGAAACACAAACAGATCTAGCACTGTCAGTGGTTACTGAAACTACTGGAAGGCTGCACCTTCTTTAGGATGGAAACTCCTTAGCACTTACACAGCTCCTCTCTAAAGTTAATACTATGCTCAAGAAAATAATGAATTAATTTAAGTATGCCAGGAACGTGACTATCAGTAAAGTATCAGGATCTGAGTTTGGATCCCCAGGACACAAGTTAATTAAAAAAAAAGCAACTATACTGTGTGCTATGTGCCTGGGTGAGCTTAAGGTACAAGGAGACCAGGCCTCAAAAAATAAGGTAGATATGATAAAGACATACAGCATCAACCTTCTCGCCCCACTTTCACATGGGAGGGGTGGGAGACAGACAGACAGAGACAGACAGAGAGAGAGAGTTACAACAGCATTTTTATCATTCGAAGAAAACTGGCTGTTCTTTTTAGTTTGCTTGTTTTTGAGTAAAGGTCTCTCTCTGTGTAGCTCAGGCTGTCCTCCAACTCCCAACACAGATGGGACTGGTTTTGTTGTTTGTTTTTTGTTTTTTTACACTTCCTATATTGCTCTTCAATGTTAACCTGTATCAGGTAGAGAGTAATGCTTTGCTTCTGTTTATTTCCTAAGCAAAACTAATTTTATTTTCTCTGCTCAAGCAATACATTTCATTAATTACTAATTCAACAGACCAAAGAAAAACAGGCTATTCAGCTGTCAGATCACACAAGACCTTTTTAATACTTCAGTCTTGTGGAAATTTTTAAGCAGAATTTTTTTCAAAGATCCCATTTCTGTTTTAATGACTTAAAAAAGAAACTGCCCTTATGGGGGAAAGAGCATATAAAAGGTAATAAACATTTAATGATCCAATAATTGGTTATATCAGAGCAATCACTGTTCAGTAATTAACTTCTCTTTTGGCTTGTTCAGTTGATATTTTCAGCACCTTTGATAGGCCTACGATTGCCCATATTATTTATATAATAAGCTAAAACCTGGTGGAGGAGCCCTAAATATAGCAAGGCTTCTTAGTCATCCAGGCGTATCTCAGTGCCTTTCCAAAGCGGCCTCGTTTAAATAGGCAAGTCATTCACAAATCCAACAGCATTCAGCCCTCATCACGGAGCGAGAACAAAAAGCCAAAGAAATGACATGCCTGCTAAACTGTGTGGGCTGTGGACACACACAGCAACAAGGAGGGGTTAAAAGGAAACACAACTGAAAATTAGAGCTTAAGAGATAGCGCAGAAAAAAATAATTAAATCGCACCACCAGGAAAGAATACAGTGAACAGCTGGTATGTTGTTAGGATGCAAAATTACAATTAAGCTCAGGTTAATGTCATTTCCAACTAATTACCCACAGTCAGTTGGAAGAGACATGCACTAAGAGATTCACTTCAGCTCTACAGATCTCCTGGGGCTCCCGTCCTCACAGCCACAAGGATTTGTGGTTCCTAGGATTTCGTTTTTTCTATCATCAAAAGGGTCCACACTAATGTTCTCTATCATTCTCTCTGTCCCTTCCATTCCCCTCCATGAACAAGCCCCCTGCTTAATATCCTGTAGGAAAAAGAGAATTTTGGTCACTTCACACTTGATATATAAATCATTCCTTAGTGCTGACACACTTAGTAGTTAACATGTGAAGAATTACAGTGACACTCTGCAAATCATCCTTATTTTTTATCTAACACTCCAACCAGACCTCCCCACCGTCAACCGAAAACAGGAAGGAGTTGGAAGCATGCAGCTCAGTAGGACAGTGCCCATTTATTCTGTGCAAAGCCCTGGGTTCAATCCCTCGCACATCTGCAAAAATCCTTCCAAGAAAAGAAAAACAAAATGCAGCACAGCCGTGGCTAGAAATCCTGTTTTTCTGCCCCAATTGTGAGTGTCTCTCCAGACATTGCCACATGACAGAAAACAAACATAAAGTGTGACTGCAGTGATCTCCACACCTAACAACTCACAGCACTTCAAGGTCAGAAGCACCCGTTTGTTATAAGGGAGGCAAATTAGTTGAGAGGCTGACGATGCTAAGAGATGAAGGGAAAGACAAAGGTCTGGCAAACTCAAAGCAAGAAAGAGTCATCTACACTTACTCTGTCTCTTCTGTCATCTCCACACCTTGGGCACTGCCTCAGCCTGAGAACCACAGCAAAGAGCATGACGCTACACCCTGGCTCACACATGTCTGAAAGCTGAGGCCAGGCCATTTATCTGTTCCTGGCACATTCATGTTGGGGGGGCAATAGCCGCTCTATTACTAATGGACAGCTAACTGCCCAGTGCTATAACCAGTTTCCGTTCCTTTGTGCACACAGGAATATTTATTTAATCAATGTAGTGTAACAAAACAAGCCTCTGGTGTACTTTTGGAAAGACAGAAAGCCATTCAGAACAGGGGTGGGTGGAGTCGCGTCACCTGCTCAGTGAAAGTGGCCATCACCGCAATGGGGGTAGAATGGAAGAGAACAGCTCTTAATCCTGACAGAGGTCACAGGCCTGCCAGCAAGTACCAGGTCACCATAGCCAGCAGCTGTGGCCAGCACTCTCCCTGCATGCAGCTCTGATTCCTTTACAGAAAGCATCCCCCTCCAAAGAAAACAAGCAAGCCTGCTATTTAATAACAGCCGCAACTTCTTCCCCTTAGTACCTGATGATTCTTCAGTCAGGGGGAGAAAAAAAAACAAATTAGGAAGGAAATCCAGGCAAATTCCATTACCTTTGGTTTTAAGTGCTCAAAGTGGAATAGAATAAAGGAGATTATTCACGGATGGACAGGGAAGGAGAAACTCTTTCATTTTTGTTAGCCGATAATCTACCTTTCATCGTGTACCAGATAAAGATACTTGGCTGATCAGACATGTTTACTAAATTACCCAGGCAGGAAAGATAAGACTCATTTATTTAATAGAGTCATAGCTGCCACGGCTGGTTATCTGTCTGTACAGATTTCTTAAAACTATTCCAGGGATATTTTCAGAGAATTAGATTTCTAAAAGGACAAATCACAGAGCCAAATTTTGATATATGCTCTGAGTACTTGTAGACAAGTCACTGTCAGGCTGTAATTGAAGACTGAAGCAAAACACAAACAATAAAAAAACTTCACAACCCTCACAAGAGTGATTAAGAACCAAGGACAGAAAAAGTAATGTTTCTGCCATCTATACTTTATTGTACTTTACTGTATTATCAGACTTTACATACAGTCCTTGTTTCTTGCAAGGTAAGGAGTGGAAGAGGGAATTTGAGGAGCATAATAAATATCCAAATGTTTTTTGGAGTGTGTGGGGGGAGCACCTGTGCGAGCATGAGCAAAGAACAGAGAGGAGAATATGGGGTGCCCTGCTTTATCACATACTGCCTTAGTCCTGTCAGGTAGGGAAGGCCTCCAGTCTCAGGCTACCACAGCTCTGGGATACAGACACATGCAGCTATGCCTGGATTCATACATAAGTGCTGGAGATACAAATTCACACCCTCATACATGTGCCGCCAGTCTCCAAAAATACAGTGGAGAATCAACCGAGAAGGCAGCCCAAGTCAACCTCTGTACAAGCCCTCACAGGCAGGCATGCTCATCGAACACACACACACACACACACACACACACACACAAAACAATTATTGTAAACCACTGCCATTATCATAACCCTAACACTCAAAACTGTTTTCTGCAATAATGATTCCAAAACAAATAATGAATCCTCTGTACAGAAGCTTGCTATAAAAGAAGTCTTGAGAGTGACAGAGTGTTTTAGACTGATGTGCGAGAAGCCCTGGAACGGGACATCTGTATATTTAATAGGCTAGGGTACAGATGTGCATGTGCATTTGAACATCACTGCACAAAGCAAAACCTGTAAGCTGCAACAGTGTGAAGCCATCCAATCCAGATTCTCCATGCCCAAAATGGGTAATAGGGAGAAAAATTATGTGGGAACGTTATACAGAAGCTTCAAAGGCTGAAAGGGTATTCCCCACCACATTCAAAGTGCCCGGCTACGGCTTTCAGTAGGTATTTGTCTCACAATCACATCTACCCTAAAAGGAAGCTGCTAAGTTATGATCACTATGTAACTCCTGCAGGAACCCCCTCCTGCAAATTTAAGAATAGAAAACTGTGAAATCAAATTACTTGTCTGTGGCCACATGGGACTCTGGGTCACTGGCAAAATCCTGAGCATGTGCTCTCCCACAACACAGCCTGGAAGCCTGCTCCAGTTTTCATTACCACACAGAGGAAGAGTTCTGATTTCCAGACTGGTGACAAAACTCAGAAAGAAACCGCGGCTGGTTCTTTGGAACCCCAGGCAAAACTCAAATCCACAATCCTCCCCAGTTCCCACAGAGGCCCCCAGGTAGGGTTAAATTCAACCCACATCTCCCCCTTTCAGATTCAGATTCGCTGGTTGAGATAACCACACTAATCTGGGTAGGAAGCAAGGCAGCAAACTGGATTTTGCTCTCAGGCAGACCAAGGCAACTAGGATTCAAAGGCAGAAAGAGCCCTACCCTGGGGCCTTTTATCTGAGAGCACAATCGCTAAACCAGGATAATTTGTTTTAGAATACCAGAGCACTTGTTTTTAAACAAAACATTAGCCGGGAAAAGAGGTCACAACAAAAGGAATCAAAAGAAAAAAACAAACAAAAACAAAAAAAGCCAGAATGGTGGAGATTCTAAAACACCCCAGAAATGAGGACAGTTCTTCCCTCCCTCTTCTCAAATCCTATTAGATAGACAGTCCCTAACTGGAGTTCACAAATAGCTGGCACTGTCTTTCTAATTTAAATTAGTTGTATCCCAACTGAGGTTCAAGATAAAAATAAAATTAAAATAACGGTTATGAGCCCATGCAAAATTCAATCCTGAGGGTGACTCCTTTGTTTCACCTAAATACCTTTCACCTACTTTTAAGAAACCCTACCAAAAAATGGAAAGACACCTCGATAGATCAAAACAAATTTACTAGCACCTTCTTATGTCCAGAAAAGAGGCAGGAGGCAATACTTGGCTATTTTAATCTAGTGCATCCACAAGGGTACAGGTGACACAAATTAAGTTTATAAAATTAAGCTTCAGTTATATGTCTGAAATATTTTTAAATGGCAGCAATCCAGCCCAGTGGGAAAGCAATGGCCTATATATTAGGAAGCCTGGCCTCTGCGGCTCTGCCTTGCCTCTACCAACAACTCACTAGGTCATCCACAACTATCAGAGAACATACTCTAGGTACACCTCCTTGTCTATAATACAGTACCAACCTTAAGTGTATGACCACCTTTAAACCCAGGGAGTGTAGTTAAAGCCTTAGTAGTTGATTTTAATCAGAACAAAACTCTTTAATGCTTTACTTTATTTTAAATTTCATTATGCAGTTTAAACATTGAAATCAGGTTCTGTGGCAGAAATGTATGGACTTCAGCAACATGCTGGGCACTTTTTATGTTAGGTGTAAACTTTGTGACCTGTTTCTTTCCCTATAAACATGAATCCAGTGAGAGGATAGCATGAGTTGACATTAGCAGTTATGGTGATACCTGGCCCCCAGGAGGCGCTCAATTAGCGTAGGTGCATCTATTTTGGCCTGAGGGCAAAAAGAAAAGGTGGCCAAGTGCATTCATTTCCTATTCCTTCTGATCAAAGGAAAAACAGATCTTGTATTTCTAGACATGAATTCTGGTGTAATCCTCTTTTTCATGAATCCCAAGACTCCTTTCCCTTATTCCCAAGCCTGTAGATTCAGATGTTAGTTCAGTACTAGACGCTATTCACCTGCAGACACAGTCCCTTAGGATTCACAGGTTTCTACATCCACCAGGAAAGCCTACACTAGAGAAACAAAATGTGTTCATCCCTTTTAATCAGCGGTTCTCAGTCTTCCGAATGCTGTGATCCTTTAAGACAGTTCTTTAAGTTGTGGTGACCCCCACCATAAAATTATTTCTTTGCTACTTCATAACTGTAATTTTGCTACTGCTATGAATTCAAATGCAAATCTCTGACATGCAACCCCTATGGGGTAGTGACCCACAAGTTGAGAAGCCTTGCTTTAAATCATGAAAACAAGAGGGTCTGGCACCCTCTCTTTTACTGCATCCTGAATTCAAAAGCTACTTCAGGAACTCAAATGCAAATAAAACAACAACATATTCTTGTTTTTATTATTATTATTTTGTCGTCTTTTTTGAAAACCCCACATGTACAAGAGTTTGTCTTTCCTCTCTGGTCAAGAACCATGCCCAAGGCTGGGGAGGTGGTTCAGATGGCAAAGTGCTTGCTTGCCTTGCATGTCTGAGAACATAATAAGTTCAACATGCAGAACCACATTTTATTAAGCCAGGGATGGCAGTATTCACTTATAATCCCAGTACTGGGGAGGTGGAAAGAGGAGGATCCCCAGTGAAAAGAAAACTGGCTAGCCAGTCTGGTTCTAACATTGAATTCTATCTGGGTAACAGTGAAAGTCACACACAGACACCTACCTACACACCAACAATAACAACAACAAAAATCCACTGTGTAAGAATGAAGATCCAGAAAGAAAATTGCATCAACTGCTGTCTACTTCTTACATTTAAGACAAAGGTTTAAGAACTTTTCACTCATTTGTTCTCTCCAGCATTCCATTTTCTTTCCAAAATCTGTTTGATTGACTGATTCAAAACATCACCTTTGAGGCATTCACAGTAGCAGAGATATTCATCAGTACCCAGTTTCCCTGGACTGCTGGGGATGGCTGGGACAGATGTGAAGCTTCGCTTCTAATTAAGTCTTCCCCATGGAAATAACCTAATAGCCTTGCCCAGAACATAGCCCTACAGACTTTCACTTTCTGCCCTCCTTTTCCTCAAATGCACTGAATGTGCAGGTAGATTGGGAGCTTCTACTTCACCG
Organism: Ellobius talpinus; assembly: GCA_001685095.1. Lineage (NCBI taxonomy): Eukaryota > Metazoa > Chordata > Mammalia > Rodentia > Cricetidae > Ellobius > Ellobius talpinus. The sequence continues at coordinate 14,878 of LOJH01004585.1, read as the reverse complement.
AGAAAACAAATGTCGTTTTTTCTTCAGCATCTTCCCGAAGCCTGAACCTTAACTGTGTATCATCCTCAGGACAGCATAAAATTCAACTCATTCCCAAAGTGTCCTTGCAAGCTCTAGAGCCCCATGCTTAACTTGTTTCAAAGAAAACGTCCCCTGAAATCATTTGTAATCAAAACCCTCAGAATAAGGGAAATATAATCTAGGGGCTGCAGAGATGGCTCAATGGTTAAGAACACTTACTGTTGGCTCAATGGTTAAGAACACTTACTGTTCTTTCAGAGGACCTGGGTTCAATTCCCTGCAGACACACACAGTGGCTCACAGCCATTTCTATCTCCAGTTCTAGGAGATCCCGTGCCCTCTCTCTTCTGCCATCTGGCAATGGGCATGCAAACACTACACAGACATACATGCGGGCAAAATACCCATCTACTGTATTTTTTTCAGTAAATTAAAAAGAATGATAACAACAACAACAAAAAAAGGATCCAGATAACTTTTCCTTCCTTCCAAAGATTCTCACCCTAATTTGGAAAACAGATGAAAACAGGGTTCTTCTGGTAAACTGAGGGATACCACACAGCTAAAACCACTTCAAAATGATCTTCAATGTCCAAAACCACTCAGAATATCCCCACAACCCATTATTAATGTCAGACTCCAAAGACAAACACGAGATTTGATGAAAGACTCCTTTCTGTTAGTCTACCTCTTACTGACTTGGCAGCTCCCAAGCAGACCCTGAAAACTGGAAGCAGACCACATCCCACAACTGCTGCATCCCTAAGATACCCAAGACAGACTTGGTACACCTTTATCTTATCATGGCCGTCCTCACAGCCATCTTTCTGGGATCTGACACTGATCATCTCCATGCTAGAAATAACTCATTCCTGGAGACTAGCAGGATGACTTGACAGAAAGCCCTTGCCACAGAAGCTTGAGAACCTGAGTTTGGACCCCTGATCCCATTTAGAAGCTGAAGGCACAGTGTATGTCTATAATCCCAGCAGATGGAAGGGCAATACCAGAGGCTCACAGGCCACCTACCCTGAAGTACACAGCAGATACACAACAAAAAGACTGGGGCTCAAACAAGGTGGAAGGTAAAGGATGACCCATGTAGTGATCCTTTCCACACCCTCTAGAGACTCACTCCTTTTTAATAAGAGCTAGTCAGTACCCACGTAGAGCTAAGCAATACACAGGGATGACATATGGCAGGTATAGCATGGGTTTCTTATTTTACTCGTTAGAGACTTTTTCCCTCCCTCCCTAACCCTCTTTTCTCTTTCCCCTCTCATCTAAATGACCCCAAATGAAATTAACCCTACACTGATCTTTGTGTTCACATTCTTTTTTTAAAAAAAAAGTTTGTTTATTTATTTATTATGTATACAATATTCTGTCTGTATGCCTGAAGGCCAAAAGAGGGCGCCAGACCCCATTACAGATGGTTGTGAGCCACCATGTGGTTGCTGGNCCTTTGGAAGGGCAGGCAATGCTCTTAACCTCTGAGCCATCTCTCCAGCCCCCTGTGTTCACATTCTTTTTGCGTGTTCACAATTTGTGTTCACATTCTTTGTGTGTGTTCACAATTTGTGTTCACATTCAAGAGAACAAAGGTTGAGGGAGTATACCAGAAAAAAAACAACTCTACACAAGACACAAACATGCGGAGATAACCCTCCTGAGACATCAACCTTCTCATAATGGCAACAAAGCCGTAAAATATATTCAGAAAACAAGGAAAACAGGGCCTTTACAAATCTGCCACCCAGTCTACCAGTAAGCTGATCCAAGTAAGAGTCATGGTTACAAAGCATGGTGACCTATCCTCTGACACTGTAATCTAATCCTTAAACTAAAGACTACTGAGTGTTTTTGCCATGCCATGTTTCCTAATGATGCTGTGGCTGTCAGCATGCTACAGGGGCACTTCTTGGAAAATGGAGGTAACGACATCGTTAGGAAGGCAATTATATGCAGTAGTAACCATTTTACAATGGCCATATGGGCTGTGTTTCAACAACATAATTTCCAATCAGGACAAGTGAACATATTTCTCTGTGTTCCTAATCCCAGGTACGACATACTAAATGAAATAAATGTGCATCTGAAATAGGTGGCAGATGTGGAAACCCACACAATGTTACAGTAATGTACATCTGTAATCAGAGAACACCCACTGCCCAAGACAGACACCCACCTCTGCTGCCAATCTTCACGGTTTCCTTAATTGGACACATCCTCAAAAGAGTCTAAGAAAGGCACAAGGAGAAGCAAAAGAATGAATTCACAGTCTCTACAAGTCTTAGATCTGAATCAAACTGTAAGGTGACTCAGAATTTGTGGTTTGCACATACGAAAAATCAAAGGGTATGAAATCACCTTTAAACCATGGGCATAAAGGTGTGGCTCCTATTATACCAGATTTTGAGAGTCAGAGGACATGGGCTGGCTTAGGTATCCCCTGCAATTATAATGTCTAAACAAGTAATTCCACTGTTTTCCCATTTTAGATGTGAAAAGGGATAACTGCGTACTGAGGTAGCTAGAGAGAGGGGGGTTAAGACAGCCCATCTGGAAACATGATGGAGCAAACAGCTTCTTCTCATCAAAGAGAATACTCTTCTGAAAAGTCAGGCCCCATGAGAATAATGAGGCCAGGATATCTTTCTACTAACCTGTCCCCAACCTGATGGTCATTAGCCAGGTATGAATCCTTTAGTCCCAGAACAGGAACTCGGTAGAAGGGCACCCTAGCCCAGGGGAGCTGAGGATGAGGATTCTCAATAACGTACAGTACTTTATATGCAGTTGGGATTTCCATTAGAATCAATCTAACAGCCAGAGTCATTAGCATACTCTTTGTAGTATAAACAAACCTCAACTGGGTGGAGAGAGAACAATTTGAAAATGTGCTTGGAATAATGAAAGGAAACAATAGCAAGGGAATAATGGACTCTGTCACCAGGTATCTTCCAGAAATAGATATCAAGAAAAGCAAAGAGCTATTTAGTATGGTCTTTCATGAGGGAAGAATAGAGTGCCTGTAGTTTAAAAATAAATAAATAAAATAAAATAAAACGTAGCACCAGTAATAAGATCTCTTTTATTGTGGACTATCTTCCCAAGAGAAGTGCCACTTCCTACAGTAGTTTAAAAGCAGGCAAAAATAAAAAAATAATAATAATAAAAACATAGGCCTCTGTTAGTAAAATTTATATGCACAGAAACCTAGGACAGGTTACCAATTCCTTCCCCAATCTGCTAATGTTATTTAAGGCCAGATTTTAAAGCACAGAAAACAATTAATAAGGCAGAGAGGGAATAACACCACCGAGTAGACCACAAGCAAACTATATGAAGCAACTGCTGTAAGATTCTGTATTTTGCTGCTGTACTGCTTTGGTTTGTTCGACACATACTCTCACGTATCCCAGGTTGGTCTTGAACTTGCTATGTGGCTGAGGTTGACACTATACTTCAATTCCCTGTCTCCACCTCCAGAACACTTGGATTACAGTGTATACTATCACACCAATGTATGTGGATCCAAGCCAGGGTCTTCTGAATGCCAGCCAAGCACTCTATCAAGTGAAATTTCTCTCAAGCCCATAAGCATCAGCGTTTAAAAAGAAAATAGAAGATGTTCAGTGATCCAGGGTTTTCCTAGCATACAGCTGGTGCCCTGGATTCCATCTTTAGTTCACAAATTGGGTGGGGCTGGCGGTCATAAGAAAGACAGGAAGACAGAAAGAAGACAGACAGGAAGTCAGAAAGAAAACAACTTCCCAAACAATTAGGTATATGGTACTTGCCCGGCCCTGAATCCTACAATTATACATAGAAAATCATTTATAACCAAGGATAGTTTTCATCAACAGCAAGAGGAACAAACATGGTCTCTACCAGAGACCCACTGAGGTTCTCACAAAACGAGTCCGTATTTTTTTAAAAGAAGTGTAAAAGAGTGAGGAGCCCAGCCCTTCAAGTCTGCCATAAACTGTTGCAGTTCTTGGATGAGCTGATGACCTCCATCAACTGTAAACCAGACATCATTCCTTTGTCCACAGCATCGTTCTAAGGCACAGTGAATGTGAAACTGGGAACACAATGCCTGGCACGGAGCAGGCACTACGGAAGCTCCCTTTCCAAACATGTCTTTTCAAGGTTTCGTTGTTTTAAGAAATAGGTCAACAGTACATAAGTGTCGACTGAACGCCTACTTTACATGGATTACCGAGTGGAGAGAGCAACGATTTTAAGAGCTTTAAAAAAACCTCTTAAGAGATGTATGCAGGGAGAATGCAGGGGTTAACAACAGAGAACATTGGGAAATGAAACAATACATTAGAAATACACAGAGAAAACGCTGGCTCTTCTTTCCCGAGTGACCCCCCAGTAAGTCATTACAGCACACAGAACAGAAAAAAGCAGTAGCACTCGAACTTCCCACTGGCTCCCAAAGAAAACACAAAGCATATCTTGTCATACTTAACATTCAAAGATTCCTTTAGACTAGGCCCCAAGATCTCAATCCATGAGAACAGCATTTCAGAAAGGTGAAATAAAGGTTACCAAAGCTAAACAAATAAATAAACCTCTCTGAGTTAATCCATGTCCCAATCTTCAGATTATCAGGAATACAGTGCCACTAATGACATTATTATCATCTGTGATTCTGAACACAGGTAACATTTCAGTTAAATTAATCATAGTTTGAAATACAGATCAATGATCAGAAGGCAGCGAGACGATGGGAAAAGGCACTTGCTGCCCAGCCTGATGACCTGAATCCCATCTCCAGGATGTGCATGGTGGAAAGAGAGAACTGACTCCTGAAATTTGTCTTCTGGACCTCTGTGTGCACATTCAAGCATGGACACACACACACACACACACACACACACACACACACACACACACACA
>LOJH01004584.1:12033-34353 GCA_001685095.1 Ellobius talpinus | reverse complement strand
TATCTATCTATCTATCTATCTATCTATCTATCTATCTATCTATCTATCTTTCTGATACAACATTATATTAATATTATACCAATATTACCAGACATCAGAAGCCTCCTTCCACCATCACATCCATTTTCTCTATGACTATAACTTCTCCCTTGCCCCATGTCGACAGAGCAACCCGATGGCTCGGTTGAAGTGTCCATCTGAGGAAGTCCCTCTGCTTTCCAAGCTCCCCACACTTTAGTTCATTTTAAATCTCAAAGCCAAAAGGCCATGCTGTCCAGCCTCCTGCAGTACCTCACCCTTCTGCCTCTCTGACCCTGATATTTTCTCAGTCTGCCTTTGGCAGCAACACTCTTTTCCTTATGCTTTGGTCCAGCTGGGTGTGATCCTACTTAGAGTCTGCAAGGCTAATCCTGCTTCTTCCTGGAATAGTTTTCTGTGCTCATTTGCATAGCAGGTGTTCCCAAACTTCTAGCACTTTCCTCAAAGGTGTATCAAATAGGTGGCTTCTTTTTCTAAAACTTCCATCTTCTCAAGGTAGTTCCAAGATTACTTTCCTGATTTCATTCCCCATCCCACCTTGGGGTTGTGTCAATCTGACTCTCTGTCCCCTGACTAATTTTTCTTGCTTAATTTTCCTCAGAAGATAAGAGTTCTATGAGGTACTTTGTGTGGTTGTTTATCACCTATTTTCAGCAGGAGCCTAGAGCTTGGTGAATATTTTAATATCCACTGACATGTGTTGAATAAGCGAGCTTGATGAGGCGATGTACAAGGATGGTTCTGGAACTTCAGCTGAAACGAATAGATCAGAGAAACCCTATCTCTGCTTGATCCAGCTCTGACAGCCAGTAATCTAACAGGAGTCTCATCCTGCAGACAGGCTGCAGACTCTGGCTTGCCACTCTTGACTTAATGGTTATTTTTATAGTGAGGCCTTATTACTACAATTAGATATTTGATTTCTAAATTCCAATCCTCGGGGTGCTATTTTGTATGCAAGTTTCCCAGACACTACTGAATAGCAAGTGGGCGTTTTACTAACATTATCATATGAGAAAAAATGCTTGACATGGAGTGTTTCCTGTACTCTATATTGGGTTGATATAGAGAATAATTTTGTTTTTCCTTCTAAGGCTTTCATTTCAATCCGCCCACTTAAAGTCTGAAACATTCTTCTGTTTCATCTACTAAGTCAATCCTGTCCTTACCTAAATACCTGGTGACTAAATGCACATAGCAGGATGTGGCTGACCCTACATAGATCATTTCCTTTCTATGTTGAGCTCGTTCAGAGTTTATTAACTGAAAGGTCTTGACTTTTTGAAGCGTAGGTGCTGAATGTGCTTTCCCACCAGGTTAGTTATGAAAGCTTCTGTCACTTTTGTTGTTTTGGGTTCAGTTCCTTGCTCTTTGGTTAGGAAATAAATACACATCAATTAAGCTGGCTAAGATTCCCAGCATACCAAAAGTTTCTACTGTTCTGAGTAAAGAATACTAATATTTCTTGATAGAGTCTTCTTTCCGTAATGTTTTCACAATTAGGCCTATTGCATAATAACTGATGGCCAATAGAAGGTGAGGAATATTGAGAGGCGGAAGCACATCATGGGGGAGCAATGGACACTGTTAGCACCTTTGTCTGTTCGCTTATATTTGCTGTAGCTCATGCCACAACCTTGGGCTCCAGTTGCAGCCCAGTAGCTGTGGAAAGGATGAACACAGTGCCTTGACATTTTGCCACAGACACACAACCAAATGTCCATGTTTTAGATTTTGTACTTTATTTTCTAGACCTTACTGTACAACAGTTTCTTTCATGTTTAGTAGTCAGCCTCAGGACCTTGGACATCAATGATTTTGATAGAAACAAGATAGGGAGCGAACAGGAAAAGAGCAGACCAGACTTTTGATTAAAGTTCATCTGCTAATTTAAAAATGCACTTTCTTAGGATATTAGATTGTATAATGTGGGGTGTCAACTTTTAATTTTTCCAGTCTTTAAGACACAGATTATCTTATCACATATGCATCCTTTATGGCAGTGACTTTCAACTTTTCTAATGCTGCGATCCTTTAACACAGTTCCTCATGTTGTACTGAGACCCCCAGCCATAGAATTATTTTTGTTGTTACTTTGTAACTGTAATTTTGCTACTGGAACATGATTAATAAAAATTCAGGGTCAGAGTTTAGGGTTCAACCTGAAGATCTGAAAAGCAAAACAGCCAGCCACTGGCTCTTACCTCGACCTCAGTCTGAAATGGCGATCCTGCCTCCAGGAATCTCAGAAGGAGACTGCCTGAGAGCTGTCTCAGCCCATCTTATATTCCTCTCTAGGGCTCTAATTAAAGACATGCACAACTGGGATGAGAGGCATGCAACACCCGGTGTCTACGGCAACTAGGATTACTACTGGGGTTAAAGATGTGTGTTAACATAATCTGGTCTGTAAGGCTGATCAGTGGGACTGTTTTACTCTCGTATCTTCAGGCAGTCTTTATTTTTTAAAATATATTTGAAATGCCACTACATGCTACTGTTGTGAATCATAATGTAGATATCTGATATGCAGGATATCTGATATGCAACCTCTGTGGAAAGGTTGCTTGAACCCCCAAAGGGTTGTGGCCTTATAGTATTCCTAGAAAAGTTTTGAGTGCTTGCTTTCCTCAATAACACTACACAACAAGTCCATTTATCTATGATGTAAAATCCTGCAGTCACAGAAAAGGAAAGTCATTTTAATGATAGCACTGCCTCACATTTAGGTCAGCTTTATATAGTTTAAAATACTGAATCTTATGTGGATCAGTTAATCTGGTGAGGCCCTAATTCCTTAAGAGTTTATATTCTCACAGTATTAACCCCTACCATTTCTCTTCTCTTTTCGCCTCTTATTAATGTTTTAATACAGTTTTAAAAATGTTTAATTAGGCATAAATCTTATGGAAAAATTAAAGAAAAGAACTAAGATTGCCCTCATCTTCTGGAGAATGCGATGATCCTGAGATAAAGTTGCTTCACACAGTTGCGTGAGCACGGCACATCACTAGCATCCCAAATCTTCGGTACTCTATGAAAATCATATTGCTAATTTTTTCTTATCAACGAGGCAGACACTTTAATTTTGCATATGTACTCATCATTGCCTTCCCCCACCCCAAGTTGCTCCTCATGCCTTTTGTTCAATTTTCTTTTCTAAAATCAGGGTTACAGTTCTTCACATTGAATTTACTGAGTTGAAATGTTTTCACTGATCATAGTTTGTTTTTAATGTCATCAGCTCTTTAATGTGTAGGAGCTTAAAATTAGTTGCAGGAGGTTTTTGAAAACTTTATCCTTAGCTGTTAAAAGGCTGATTGCAGACCCTGAACTATAAATATGTTCTAGTACTCAAGCTACTTCATGTTTTATTACAAATATCTCTAATGTGCTTGTATGTTTTTGTATGTGTGGCAGATTCGCTATTTTTTAAAACCAACTGATTTTATGCGTCAGTGTTTGGTAAATAGGACATTTTTTGCCCATTAATTCTATATGCTCCCTTAACCTTGCTTTGAAATGTCAATGTGTAAATAATTCTATTGCAATGATTTATTTTGTATCAGAACTATACTTTATAATTAGTAGAACAATATTTCAAGTTCCAAATATGAAGATTTTATGGTATCAATTTCACACATTTATTTGACATCTTTATAGTATTGTCTTTTGTCTTCCAAAATTGTACATTTCCATTTGTCGCATTTTGGGGGCTGTTGTTTAATGATTCAGATTTATCTTGTGTATCACTCATTGATTTTCTATTCAGGCACCCAGAAGTTCGCTTTGCAGTTGTAAATGGGATCTTTCTATTAATTGCATCTTTCTTCATTTGTTAAAATGTATGCATATAATCTATCCAGTTCAACCTTAGATCTTTACATTGTTCCTTTAAACTCCCTTCACATTTTCATTTCTGGATCATAGCTCATTTAACTATGTTCTTAAAGGATTTTAAAAATATGATGTGTTTAAATAAAAACTAAGGATGCAAAGTTGGGAGGGTAGGGAAGCAAGGCGTGCATCTGGGAGGAGTTGGAGAATGGTGGGAATATGTCAAAGCATTTCATATGAAATTCTCAAAGGACTAATAAAATGAGAAAAATTTGTAATAGCCACATTTTGCTGAGAATTTCAATATCATAAATATTGTCTGTTTTCATCCTAAATGAAAAAGAATTTTCTTCAGAACCTTTTCTGTTTATAAATTTATTTTACAACTATAGAGCCAGAGTCTGACTCCAAATCTTTACTACAACTCTCTCCTATGAAGACAAACTGTGTCAAGACAAACCATGGCAAATAGCACAAAAGTCTAGTCATCCTCTTGTGCTAGCAGGTTCAGGGCAGTTCTAGTGGTCATTAAAAGTATTCTGAATGCTTTTTCTATTCTAAGGTAGTAAACTTCATCACTTACCAGATATACGGGTGATATGTACAGTTTTGCCAAGTAAAGTGTCGCAAGACTGTATTGAGTTGAATTCCTTCCAAGATTGTGACACCAAGAAGGGACCTTAGAAGAGGAGCAGGGCTGGGAGAAGAGCCTTGCTTGTTTAATGTGAGGGTAGGTCACCGGCATGTCTGGAATTCAAGAAGCCTACAAGGGGAGCTATAATTAATGTTTATAATTATAATTAATAGTTAGCATATTGATGACAAAGCCGTGAGCACCAATGCAAGATAGATAGATGGATAGGTACATAGACACATAGATAGATGACAGACAGATAAAGTGAGAAGAATAGTTAGGTATATATTTAGATTAAAAGGAATAAAGCCATTGGAGAAGAAAGACAGAGTGCATTCAGAAAAGCCCAAGGAAGATTTATTGGAGGTAGAAGGGAGTGTGATCTGTGGAATTGACTACCTCTGGAAGGTCATGGGTACAAGGGCAGGGAACGCCAATCTAAGTAAGCAGTCTGAGGACGCCTATTCAACCACATATCGTGTTCATGTGTTTAGCGAGCACCATGGTGGTCCCTAGGAAAATATCTGTGGTTGTGGTTGTGTGAGTTATAGAATGAATTGTCCCTTAATGCACAACTCCTACCCCTTGCAGATCATTTTTGCTTGAGACTGACAACTGATGCTCTTCAGATTTGGGGGATTTGGCAGACAATCAGTATTTCTTGCCAGTGATAAAATTTGGGCTTTCAAAGAAAACAAGAAGCTAAGGAAACCCATATCTACCACACAGTCATGACAGTTTGCCATCAGTGAGAGCTTTCTGATAAGATTAGAAGTGCCAGTAACAGATGTGGTCACTGGAAGCTGTGTGAACAGCAGAAGCTACGCATAATTCAAAGGGAATGTTTTGCAGTTATGCCCGGATAAAAATCCACAGAAAATCTAGATTTTTATCTATCCAGGTATCACAGAACTCCGAACTCCCTGAAGTGGTTGTAGTTTCACAGTATATGAAAAAAATCTAATAATTGTTAAGTTTTATTATCATACTAATAAAGAACCATCAGCATTTGAAAGGCTGTTTCATCTGTGTGTGGTTAGTTTTTCCTGAATTTGAAAGCAGAAGTCGGAGTGAGAGTACAGCTGGTAGTTAGGCTGGGTGTTGAAGGTCGGTGCAAAGCTACTGTGCCGCTGTCCTGATGCTTTTCTTTGGGGAACTCATGGGCTAATTTTTAAATCGCATGTACTGTTAGGCTAGCATGTTATGGATCTGTTATAAAACCACTTAACACATGCTTAAAAGTTCTGAACTTTAACGTGGAGACCATTGCACAATGAAAGCATGTTTGTTGACCTAGACGTCTGAAAATTGTGAGATGCTCTTGTGACCCACACTGGACTTTGGAGGTGGTGTAGCATCCAGAGGAAGCATGAGGAGGCAGGCAATGTGTGTGATTAGGATGTGATCAGTCCCTTGCCCTAGTCTCTTTTCTCTCTCTTGTGTGGGTTGAGTATATTTCATTCCTCAGTCTTCACAGACACGGATTATGCCTCTAGTCATCTTTAGGATTGAGCTAATCCACAAAAGTATTGTCCAAAAGTTACTGTCCTTGGTAGTTTTTCGTTTGTTTGTTTTTGCTTTTTTTTCCCTCCCAAGTCAGGGTTTCTCTGTATAGCTCTGACTGTCCTGGAACTCATTCTGCAGACCAGGCTGGCCTTGAACTCACAGAGATCCATCTGCCTTAGCCTTACTGAGTGCCAGGGTTAAAGGTGCCACCACCACCTGGTTCTCTTTCCGTTTTTTAAAAAAATTCTCATTTGATTCACTTTAATTCTATTTATTGCCAGCGGCTTTTTCATTCTTAATAAATACTGCAAGTGGCTTTGTGATTGTGGAATTATGAAAACATATAGGCTTTTCATTAATTCTTTGAAGCTTTCATCCATGTATATAATGCATTTGGATGATATTCACTTTCGACTCCTCCTCCAACTCAGACCCCCCCACAATCCTCAACGTCATGCTGGTCCTGTCTATACTCCTGAGTGCAGGGCTATCCGTTGGAGCATGGTCCCTACCAGGGACCACACCCCAAATTAAAGCTGACTCTCCCTGCTCCAGCACTAACCAACTGTCCATAGTGCCTCAGCTAATGATAGGGACTTGTGAGCCTGTTTTCCCTCTCAGTGTTAGAACGCTGGCCGGTTGCACTTTGTATAGTCTCACTCCAGCAAACACGCTGCTGTGACTCTTTTGAAACATTAATTATTGTTAAGAGTTTATTTTTTAATTATGTGTACGTGTCTGTATATGAGTACATGCTTGTGAGTTCTAGGTGTCTGTGGAGTGTTAGTCCTCTGTAGCCGGAGTCATGGCTGGTTTTGGGTGCTGGGTACAGAATTAGGGGCCTCTGCAAAAGCAGTACGCATGTGTGGCAGCTGTTCTATCTTCCCAGCCCATGCTGAGACACCTTTTAATGATACTTTCTTTAATGTGTATACCAGGTAATTAAAAGGTCTCATTCGTCTCAGCATTGCTGTTTGTTACGGGTGATTCTTTTGAAAGTGTATCCTGGATATTGGTGTTTGTTGACTGTCTCTTCCTGATTTTAGCACCATGACATTATGATTAAGATTCTACCTAGACCATTTGTTTGAACAGCTCATCACCTTGCTACATTTGACAAACAGGTCTTGTCCCTTTCTGTGGGCTTTGGTGCCAATGACAGTTCGTTTTCCTGATCCCAAAGAATATTATTGTGCTCTGTTTTGTGTTTTGGTGCTTCTGTGACTTCAGTGAGGGGCGTGAAAGTTCTCTGCTGGTTGTGAGCGATCCCATAGGTCACCCAGTGAGACTGATGATGCCGCAGGCTAGAGGACAAGGAGACACAGGCTTCTCTAGCATTGTTTCAGTGTGTAGTTGTGGACAGGGCTGGAACGTCCAGGACTTTACTGTTTCTCCTTTTAGGATGGGTTAAATGGGTTGTTCCCCCAATGATCAGCCTCAGAGAAAAGCATGATTGGGGTGGTGGGTTCTAGCTGCTGCTGTGTCCCTGTTCCACCGGCAAAGGAACTGCCGAGGGACATGGGCTGAGGAAGTCTCTAACTGTGTTTTGCTGCTTCTACCTGCCAGGTGTTAGGACAAAGAGAGCTCAGGGCTTCCACTGTGACTCTGCTGTGGGCTGGACACATTTCATCAACCCTCATGAAGTTGAATGTGAACAGGAAGTGGGTCTGGCTACAACTTCCCCTGCCCCCGTAGTGGCCTGCTTCCGCCAGGGAGGTTCTATCTCCTAAAGGTCCCATGAGCTTTCTAAACAGCATCACCAGCTGTGAGCTGATGGAAGATAGTCCACATTCAAACCACAGTACCACAGAAGATTGAGGATCGGATTTCAGATCTACAGATACTGACAAACCCTGGATGCTCATTGGCAAGCCAGCCTAGCCAAACTGATGAGCTTGAGAGATGCTGCCTCGAAAAATAAAGTAGAGAATGGTAGATGAAGATACCTGATGCCGACCTCTGGCTTCTACCTATGCGCTCATACAAGTACATGCATGCCCTCTTTTGCATGTGTATGCATGAATGTGTGCATGTACCACACACAAACACAGATAGAAAATAATGTTTGAAAATCTTCAAAGTAATTTTTCCCCCTGGTTTTTTGAGACAGGGTTTCTCTGTATCTTTGAAGCCTATCCTGGAACTCACCCTGTAGGCCAGGCTGACCTTGAACTCACAGAGATCCACCGGCCTCTGCCTCCTGAGTGCTGGGACTTAAGGTGTGTGCCACCACCGCCCAGCTTTGGAAAGTAAAAGTTTTAAAAGACCTCTAAGTGCATAAACCTTTTCCCAGGTTTTCTTATATCACACTTGTGTATTTTACAGGAATTATGCTGGAATATGAAAAAGGTGGAGAACTAAAGACCAAATCCATAGATTTGCTTGAGCTCAATCCTAGGTAAGTTAGCCGGGTAATTGCAGTGTGTGCCTCACAGCAGAACCTTAGATGAACACTCCAGTGAGTATGTGTGTATGGCTGGCCGAATAACTTTATTATTAAAAACACAAAGGCCATCCCTCTGCTCTTCCTTTTTTTCCCTGAGAAGGATTATTTTAAAGTACGAACTGGTTAGTCTAGAACAGGTGTAGAACAGTGTTTAAGACAGAGTGGCCAGCTTTCCCTGCTTAGTGCCCTAGGTTGGCTTGCTCGAGTTGTCTCAGCCAGCATGCTAGGATTGACACACTATCATTAATCCAGCCAGGTCCATACTAAACTATACTCAGACTCTCTGAGGTTGACCCCATTTTCCCTTCTTTGTTCCAGGACCCTAGCCAGGATCCCATAGGTCATCCTGTCTCCCTAAGATCTTCTTGGCTACATAGATTGCTCATTTTGATTGGTAGCCTTAACACTTCCGAGGAGTACTGGTTGCTGGGTTTAAAGGATACAATTGAGCCTGTGGCTTCCTCAGTAGAGAAGTATTTCACAAGGCTCATGGGCTGTCAGGGAGTGGGTGGAAGTTTAAGACCAGAATTTCCCAGTGAAACCCAGAGGAATTCTCCATAGGTTAGAGTACCCAAGATTCACTGTGTAGGAAACCCCATGCAAATCTCCTCTTGCACAGGCAGAGCCAGCTTGTAACACAGACCAGTAATGTATGATTCAAAAAAACTCGCAAGCTTTGGTCTTCAACTTCCTTCTATCAGCTCTGCCTCCACCTACCCAGAGGAGCGCAGTGATTACTGGCACTTGCACTGTGTATCCAACATCTGGGGATTCAAACTTAGGCCTCCACGCTTGTGTAGTACACGCCTTTACCCACCAAGCCATCTCCCCAGCTCAAGATAACATATTTCTTCGTGTTGTGAGCATAGATGCAAATTTGACACGCAAGTGTTTTGGGGTGAATTTCAGTACTGATGTCAACAACCTAGTAGAAGAGATCCAGAAAGTGGAGCCTCTGATCATGGTGTCTCGGACGCAGCAAATCAGACTCCTGGTCCAGCGGCTGCAGGAGAAGCTCAGACAGCATTGTGACCACAACTTCCACCTGTTCAAGGTAAGGAGTGCTTAGGGACACCAGGATCACAGCTGCTGCTACCTGTGAAAGGCATGAGTAGGGACACCAGAAAGGACAACTTGGATGCATTATTGATTTCGCTTACAAGTAATATCTTACCTTAAAACATGTTTTTGTTTGTTTTGAGAGAGTTTCTCTGTTGAACAGTCCTTGCTCTCCTGGAATTCATTCTGTGGACCAGGCTGGCCTTGAACTCAGAGAGATCCACCTGCTTCCACCTCCTGAGTGCTGGGATTAAAGGCGGGCACCACCACCACCTGGCTAGTTTTTTTTCCTAGAAAAATACTTGCTTATGGTTTCAGTATTTCACCTGCATTTAACCAAGATTAACCTTCAGTAGGTATTTGTTTAAAGAATTAATGAAGTTCAAAACACTAACTTCTTGAGATATTCAATAATGATTTGCAGTAAATTTATTTCCCTTTTTAATCAAATTATTAAAATTATTTTCTAGTTACAGTACTTCTAAGAAGTTGTATTTCATGATATATCAATATTTTCCACTTTCTGCTTTATCGTGAATTAAAATACAAACCAGAGACTTGTTGACCAAATGTGGTATAAATATGTGGTTTTTCTCCATAGGTTTCTGACAAAATTAAAAATATAACAAATGTGTCCGTGTAATTATTTGAGTGGTTTTTTAAATTAAATTTAAAAAATTGTTCTAAGACTCTTCATGTTACATGGACTTATGTTTTATAGTATTATTACTATAATAAATACTCTTTTATTTTGCATTAATTGGTTCCACTGGATGTAAATGCCCAGGTTCTCCTTTGTTCTCATCCTTTCAAGGTCCCCATAGATAAGGCTCCTCCGGCATTAATTTTTCCTCCAGCAGGTGGCACTGTTTAATTACAAACACAAGCTGACTAACTGCCTAGACCCTGTGAGTTCTTGTGTAAGGGAACATACTTGATAGCAAAAAAAAAAAAGGAAGCTATTAATAGCTGTATCCTGGAAGCAGGCATATCTGAAGCTGACTCACTCTAGCTAACCACTCAATCAACAGGTTATTCAATTACTATATTTGGTCAGTGAATATTCATTAAACACCCACTAGCTGATAAAGATAAATGAGGGATTTAACTTTAAGAGAGTTTTAGGATTAAAAAAGTAGCAATGCATTGTAAAATGTATTTGAAACATGTTTCAGTTTTTTTTCTTACGTACATTGCTCAAATATCCATAGAGAACCATATGTAGCCTGTAGAGGACAATGCTACAGTCTGGATTCTTCTTCAGTAGCCATAATTTATTTCAACTATAAATTGGTATTGATGGGCAATGAAGAGTTAATTACTTTTTGCCAT
Organism: Ellobius talpinus; assembly: GCA_001685095.1. Taxonomy (NCBI): domain Eukaryota; kingdom Metazoa; phylum Chordata; class Mammalia; order Rodentia; family Cricetidae; genus Ellobius; species Ellobius talpinus. Next base: position 23,500 of record LOJH01004584.1, on the reverse strand, counting down.
TATCTATGGCTATTGAGACTATAGTTTGTCTTTATCAGAGGCACACTGCTATTTTATTCCTACTTTGCTTAGCTATTGGATCTTGTCCATTACCACATATGTTTAAGAACACATCACATGTCACAATTTGTTTGAAGTTAAAATGTATATGTTTTATTCTGTGTGAGTCCAAAATAAATGGTGTTTCCTTCTGTTGAAGGTTCTCAGAGCACACATCCTGCCGTTGACCAATGTGGCACTCAACAAGGCAGGCTCGTGGTAAGGTTCCCTTGTTCTTTTTAACTTTTAGCAGTAAAAAAAAATTGAACATTTCTGAGAAGTTCTCAAGTAGTGCAGATAGTTACAGAGCAAATGCGCCATCTCTTGGACTTCTGGATTCTGATGGCTACAGAGGAGTCAGGCCAGCTCTCACTCCCACAGGGAAGCCCGAGTTTCCTTTGTGTGTGTGTAATTTTGTGTGAGAGGCACTAGGAGATGTCATCGAGTACTACAGCTGAGAAGAAGAAGATGAGGAACAGTCCTTGGGTGTCAACGTCTTTGCCTGGGCTGTAGGAGCTGTCAATCAGGGGCAGGCAGCACCGTGATTGGTTGGTATGTGTAGGTTCAGAAAGAGCCCTTTCTGTCTAGCTCTGTTTTGTTGTGTGATGTATGAACCACCAAGGCTATATTCAGAAAATGCTAAGATGAGCTTGGGATCTGAGGGTGGTTAAGAAAGGATCATTTTGGTATACAGACATGCAAATATGCCTTAGCAGTCTGTGAGGATTGCTGTCATAAAACAGCGCAAGCTAAATGGCTCTTGAACAGAAATGTGTGCATTTTGATATTGTAGAATGTAATGACAGAGGGTGTGTAGAGTGTAGGGAAAGAGAGGGTCAATGATAATGTCAAAAGTTATGATCTGAACACCTGGGAACAAAATTCTACTCACAATGAAGTATTTGCAGTTGCACAAAAGGCATTAACGTCATTATAGCCTGCACTTTAATTGTATAAGAATATGTATTATTGAAATAGAGCTGGAAGATTTACTTTTTTATTGAGTAATTTTTTAAGTCAAAGGATTTGGGAACTGTTCTTTATTTTGAATGTATGATTTCCAACACTAAAAGGCATACCAAGGGATAATGAAGGGGTTATTATCCAGCAGGGTGGGGGAACACAGAAAACATAGAGGTATATATGAGCACAATGCCTGTCATTTTCACCATGCAATGAGATCACATTCTCTGTGTTAGCTTTATCACAGGAAGCTATGATCGGACGTGCAAGGTGTGGGACACTGCATCTGGAGAGGAGCTGCACACACTGGAGGGCCACAAGAATGTGGTTTATGCCATAGCCTTCAACAATCCTTATGGGTATGCTTAGTTCATTTCTTCATCGGTCATGTATCCATCCCACCAGGAGGAAGACAAGATTTACATTTATTGAGTTTCTGCTACATTTCTTGGGAGCCTTTTCAAGTCTCTTTCAATGTTTACTGCCTTTGGAATAGGCATCAGTTTTATAAAGAGTTGGAAGCTGAGGTACCCTTCTTAGGATCACTGTGTAGAGAGTTATCTGGAGTGGTCAGCAATGCTGACTCCTGCCCTTTGAAGTTCCCGACTTATTGATGTACAGTACTACACTCGTGGCTCTGGAGAGTGTGGCATGCATCTACTGTGAAGCATGGTTTCTTTCATTTTGAACTGAGAATTCAGCCTTGTATGGCAGAGAAAATCTGCATACAGTAATATACTGAGTAACAGGGCCATGAAAAGCAGAGGCCCCTTTTCAGGCCAACCTTTGGTTAGTTGACTCAGCACGTTAAGAGCCATCTCAGTTTTTTCCCATTGCATGTTTCCAATGCCCAGGATGCTGTGGGTGTTTGTAGCCACAAAGCTACCTATCAGTGTGTTTGACTTGTCTGTGGTGAGAGTCTACACTTCTCAAGGGGTAGCTGCATGTCCACAAACCTGTGCTTACAACCATATATGTGGAAATTACTCAAGAATTTAATTGCACAAATTATCGAAGCAATTAAAATATATTACCTAAACTCATGAAATGAAAAGATGAAAAGAGAGTTGCTGTCTTCTATGAAAACAGGAAGGGAAATGTTTGATAAAGTTCTTCCTAATGATGTTGTAGGATCCAATTGATTTTTTCCTCCCAGTGTATTTAAATTCTTCAAATTTCTCATCCTATTTAAAATCCAAAAATTTATTTTTTAAACTTCAATTTTTAAATATATATTTAAAGTTGAAGATTTATATATGTAATTATATATAAATTACACACACACATGTGCATGCGCACATGCGCACACACACAGATGCCAAGGTGCAGATGTGGTGGTCAGAGGATATTTCCCAAGATTCCCTTCTCTTCTCTCACCACATCGGTGTGAAGAGATGAATCTCGTCTCAGGGTGGGCAGCAGGTACCTTACTCACTGAACCATCTCTCCAGCTCCTCATCCCATTTCAAAGAAAACAAGGCTGGGAATTGTAGGAATCCAGTCAGATTTCTGCCACCCCGGTGACTAATTTGCTGACCTGGACCAGTTTAGTGAGTTCAGAGACCTTGGTTTTCTGTCATAAGAGTGCCATATGGCTATATATATTTGAGTAAAATTTCAAAAAAAAGCATTTTTTTTTGTTTTGTTTTTTTTTCTTCTTTCACAACCGATCCCTTAAAATGACCTTTTCCATTAATGAAGACGGTTTGAGGAATCTGGTTTATTTACAGTCTCACCATGATGGTGGAACAAAAACAGTAAATGGTTTAAGGGCTAAGAGGAGGAAACTAGGGAGATCGTTCCTGGTTTGGGTGTCTTAGGGTGGCTCACATAAAGCCTAAGCCTGAAGGTGGAAGCCTGGTGATGATACCAGGGTGAGGGGCAGGAGCAGCTTGGCCAATCACCAAGCCAGGCTGTTCTGAAGTGACTGTTTCCCACAGAGGGACGCAGGACCGAGGTCAGTTCGAGCTGTGGAGGGCACACGCTATCCTGCAGGACTGGACTGCTCGCAGAGGCTTGTGAACACAGGAGGGGAACTGTGGAAGTCTTTTTGACATGGATTGTTCTGGCAGGCAGAAAGGGTCTAAGGGGCATGGGAGGAGGCAGGGGACCAGTCCTCACAAGGCCTGGAGCCTGTTTTGACAGCGTGGCAGAGGGAGACAATGGAGTTTGTAAGATTGTTTGCACTTAAACTGGCAATCTTGCCTCACAGTTAAAACAATCAGTATGTGGACTTCTCGTGTCATTGTATCTTTTAAAATACACTCCCAAAATACGTTAATTATGATGGCACAATCAACTTAAATTGGCATTATAAACTGATTAACTGTGCAGACAAATTAACACTGAAGCATACATTTTTACATTACAGAGAATAATTTTTATAGTACCTTATTAAACTAATCTGTAGCACAAAAAGTTTTTATTGAAATTACAAATGATATTGTTTTAGTACTGGTGTAATCTTTAATTTTAGTAAATGCTTTTTAGTAGTTTATTTAACAGGCATGATATTCGGAGTGTGATCAAATCTCAAACTGCCAATGTCTCTTAGTCTGGAGCCCAACTGCCCTAGAATGCTAGGAAGCTTTTGGACATTCTGTGGGTGTTCACCAGGATGAGCTACCCTGGAGCATCCACAGAAAGGTCCTTGCTTCATTTAGTAAGAACAATTGCAGATGCACTGGGTGGGGGTAGACAGGGACCATCAGTGCTTGTCTGGACAGATGTACGTTCTGTGCCTGTCGTGGGCCCTTACAACTTTCTTTTAGTGTATGTGACTTGGGTCTTGTGGCCCGGTCCTTATGGTCCACTCCTTATGCTTTTGAAAAAATGAATTTTCAGCAAGTTACTGTGATAATGTGATAATAATAATGATGATTATAATGGAGGGACTGTGGAGACCAGAAGAGGACATTGCATCTCCCAGAACTGGAGTTGTAGGCAGCTATGAGCCACTTGATGCTGGTGCTGGGAATCAAACTCGGGTCCTCTTCAAGAATAGTGCAGACACTTAACTCCTGAACGGTCTCTCCTGCCCCAATATGTGGCTCTCTCTTTTGGGTTCTAGGTCTTGAACTCGTGACTCGTGCTTGTGAGGCTAGTACTTGGCCAACTGAACCCACTCTTCTACCCACAGTATTCCACCCTGTGAGTCTATTCCCTATAAATGCTTCTGCAACAGGAATAATTTGGTATTATTTTCTCAAGGAATCATTGAGGTGGAACTTCTCAATATCTTATCTCCATGCACTTTCCTAGATTTTCTCTGTGACTTCCCCCTTTTAATTTAGTGTTTCCCTTTTGTAGACCTGTAATAAAGTTTTTTCTATGTCCACACAGCTAAGATATCATTGATATCCATGAAGTTAATTTTCTTCTTTTCCTTTATATTTGTGGAAATCACACCATGTATTCCAATCCCACTCACTTTCCTCACATCTGTCTTCTGCCCTTGCAACCTTCTACGCAGATCAAAGCCAAATTGAAAAGGAAAACCCCAGCCCAAACAAAATAAAGAAACTAGACAAAACAACACAATAACAAAAAATAGAAAAAAAAAAGAAGAAGAATCTTGTCGTGGAAGCTGTAGTGTGGCCGGCCTGTTGAGACTCACAGTTTGCCCTTTAGTCTATTCATCTTTACTTGCAAATGTTCATTGCCATGAGTCATTGGTTTGGTTCAAGGCCTCTGGTTTCTGCTACACCCCTGATAATGGGCTCTCACTGGGGCTCCTCTTGGATATCTTGCTGTTATCCTGTGTCACGGAGATCCTGCTATTTTGGATCTGTAGGTTTGTTCACTTCATGTGTTCCAGCAGTTCATAGATTTGGTGGATGTTGGGGTGGGCCAACTCATAGCCCTGGTTCTGGGCCAGGGTAGTAGCTGGATTGGCCAGCTTTCCAGCTTTCCCTCCTCTTCACTACTCTGGAGAGCTCTCCAGCACTGCCTCGGTTACCCAAGACAGCCTGCAGACAAGAGTGGGGCCAGTTCTCCAGCTCCAGGGCCCTCAGATCTGGGTCCCCCTCACTCTTATCACCAGGACCAGCTCTACTGTTTTGCCCAGGCAAGGTGCAGGACTCTCTCTCTCTCCATTGCTTTAGGGATCAGCTCTCCTACTCTTCACACCTTCTGGACTGGCTCACCTATGCCCCTGACTACAGGGTCAGCTCCTGTGTGCTGCCTAGGTGGGGTGCAAAAATTGTTTAATTACAAAAATATATTCATACCTTTAATACTACATCTTTAACATTCATATGTATGACTGATACCATTAAAATCAGTCCTTGATTTTGTTGTTTAATGGGGCAAACATGAAATTGCTTCTTCTTTTAACAGTATATGCCTAAGTAGGATGCTAGTCATGGCACGTCTAGTCTTAGTTCAGGGTATTATGCAATATGGCTGACTTTGATTCTAAAATCCAGACTTTTAAAATTCACAGTGACAAAATTGCCACTGGGTCATTTGACAAGACCTGTAAACTCTGGAGTGCCGAGTCGGGAAAGTGTTACCACACCTTCAGGGGCCACACAGCCGAGATCGTGAGTACAATTGACATTCTGAAGACTCCTTCATGTTGTTCTTCCTCTAAGGACTCAGTAGTGAGAGTGGAGGTTGCTTCTATATTGTGTTTTCAAACTTTGACCCAGATTTTATTTGAGATCGCATGGATTGTCCATGTACTTCTCACCACCTAAGATTTAACCGCTCACAGATATAGGCAGGGTAGCCTGCAAAGACTATAAGTAGCCATGCAATGTGATTGGCATCTGAGTGAGGAACAGCCCCCCTCTGGTTTTCACTTGCATATCTCTAGAGAATTGACTCCATCAGAGCTGATGAGGTTATCACAGTAGCTATAAGGTAACTTCTGTAACCACGTTGAATGTACAGGCTGATTACTTCATGAATTTCAATAGGATTCAGACTTGAATAAGTCATCTAAAACTCTAAATATATGACTTTCACTACTGGGAGGCCCTTGTTTCCTATCATCTTTATCCTGTCTTATGGCAGTTCGTAAGAAAACTGGCACCCTGTGGAACACAGGATGGCTCTTGAGAACAAGCAGGCTGCTTGGACCAGGAGCAAACTTGGTTTTCATCTACCTTCAGATTCATGGCATATTCATTCAACAGAAGCCCATGGTGGGTTTAAGGTACTGTGCAGACAGGAGGTGTGGCAGTTACTCTTTGGGGGCACATACTGTTCTCATGACATTGATGTGTAATAGCTTAATTTTGCCTCTTAAAAGCCCCATTTTGAGGCACAGTTAAGGAAAATGAGTCATTAACAGTAGCTTGGTCAAAGGTGAAGAAAGTCAAAATCTTTGTCTTTAGAAAGCAGCTGTGTCTCCACACTTCCTTAGAATTTTGAAAACACTTTTATTTGCATAGAGTTCCTATTAAGACAGTCATATAATTTCATGGCCCACACCTATCAGATGAACATTAATTGCTAACCATGTGTGAAGAGCCAACAAAGTAGCTCAGTTGGTAAAGTGTTTGCTTGGCCACATCACATGGCCTTGGGTTTGCTTCATAAGCTAGATAGAGGTGGTCAGGGATGCCTGTAATCCCAGCACATAGGAGATGGAGGAAGGAGAACCAGACCAAAATCATTCTTGGCTACATAGGGAGTTCTAGGCCAACTTGGGCTGAAAAGAAACAAAACAGACCTCCAAAGCTCTCTGTACATGTACTCTGGACAGTCATTGTGGCATGTCTGATGGAATTGGATGCAAGGTTTTGTCGCTCAGGACTTTTCAGTTCAGCAGAAGGAGTAGACACATCACTGGGTAGGTTCAAAGAGTTGTGGTTATTGTGCAAGAAGTGTGTGGCAACCTCCATGAGGCCACAGGAGGGGGAGAAGTCAAGTGTCGTTGACCAGGGAAGATGTTCAGAAAGAATGACAGAGAGGGGGCACGTGCTTTCCAGACACAGGGATCATCACTTCTCTGTGTCCAGAGCTACACATACAGGGGATGTTTCTGAGAATTCAGATACCTCTTTGTGATCAGAGAACTCTTCTGATATGGCATGCATGGAATATTGTTGACAGAGGTTTATTTAGCCAGGCTAAAAAAGATATGCCATGTATCCGCCTGTAGGGGATAGACGCATGGGAAACTTGCCAGTAAGCCACAGCCATGTGACAATACACAGATCAATAAAAGTGGGTTAATTTATGATATAAGAGTTAGCAAAAAAATACACGCTTAAGCTACTGGCCAAACAGTATTACAACTAATACAGATTTCAGTGTAATTATTTCAGGATTCTGGGTGGCCAGGAAAATAACAAGAAGCCACCCCAACAGAATATGCCTTCTACACTTGGCTCAGAGTTACAGGCAAGAGGCTTTTGTAATGCCTAGCTTGTCATGGATGTCATTAACATGACATCCATGTCTCTGTATGTTTATAACTAGCCAAAGAGAATATTTAGTGGAAGTGAATAGGTGGAAGAGGCAGGCAAAAGTCACGTGGCAGATCTAAGGGGGTTTATATGATGACATACTAATAAATCATCTTGTGAGTAATGAATGCAGTTCCTTTAAGGCTTTATAGCTGGAAGGGCATACCTGACTTGGTTCTCTAAGACTATATTTTTAGCCCTGTGAAGGAGAAATGGGAGGCCTGTGAGACCAGATATCTTTGCTAGTTGGGGGTCTTAGTGCTATCCAAGCAATCCATGATGAAGGCTGCCCTAACGCAGATGAGAAGCTGAGAAGTGTTAATGGAGCAGAGACAGAGGAACTTGGTTACCACATAGATCTGAGGAACAAGGAAAGGGGAATCCACGGTGATTCCTTGTTTGGAAGTTTATGTTATTGGCAGTGCCCTTCCCTAATTCCATGCATAAGAGGAGACCACATGACTTTTGATCATCAGACAGATTGAGAAAAATGCCTATATCATCTAGCAAGCATTTTTTATCATTGGCTCACTCTATTCCACAACATCACATCCAAGAACAGGAATATGATGCACTAATAGTTTGGATCCCCCAGACTGAAGGAAGAAAAGCTCTCAGAATTACTTCACCAGTCACTAATATATTGACTTTAGCGTCCACATTCAGACGATGAGTCAGGGAGTGCACACGATTCCCAGTTCTTGGTGGATAAAGTTAATGCTAGGTGTCTGCATGGAGAGTGCACTTGATAGGTCGAAGGCACCAGTGCTGAGTATTCTAGAGGTAGTGATGCTCCCAGTGTCATCAGTTGAGTGGTAATGGTAGACCGACCAGGAGACGAGGCAGAAGTCTCAAGGAAATGAAAAGGATCCTGGGACATGAATGGGACGGCAGCTGAGAATGTTCGGGAACTGTAACCAGAGATGGGCTAGCTAGTGATGAAGATATAGTCATAGGTACTATTGCTAATGGGAAGACCAAAGACCTGGGTATGGGGTTACCAGAACGACTGCTGGAAGGCCATCCAGGACATGGCATTGACACAGTGAGCCAGAATCAGAGTTAATCGCTGGAGAGCATGCTCAATGGGGCTGTGATCATAGCTACAAGAACTCAGAGGGCCCCTAGCATGAAACTCACAAGAGATGGGCTGTGCTTCGGTTCTCATTGTTCTGTGTTCTGGAAGCTATAAAGGGAACCTGTGACAGAGCAGGCCACATGAGAAGAACAAGGTCTCTCTTTAGGAGATTGCTCAGGATTCTACCTGGAGATAACAGGTTTCTCACTCTGATGGCTCGGTGTGGTCTTATCCAAACTATTAAACCTAAATCTTCTGAGGTAATTGCAAGAGTTTCAATGCATAATTAAGAGTCCATGACATCATGTTCCTAAAGTTCCCTCCATTTCATGTGTTGTAGGTATGTTTGTCATTCAACCCACAAAGCACATTGGTTGCTACTGGAAGTATGGATACAACGGCTAAATTATGGGACATTCGGAATGGAGAGGAAGTGGTCACTCTCACAGTATGTCCATATTGTTAATGAGCCTGTCATCTGTGTTAATTATTAGTTGTATTTTATTATGAAGGGAAGGCTATGTTAAAAGAAGTTTTTGAGCCACTGGCATTTAAACTGTGGAAGATGCTACAATTGGTTTGCTGACTGCTGGGACAGACTCAGGTAAAGGTACTGGAGAAAGCAAACTGGCTTTTGCTTTTTATTTTGTAAACCACATAATCTTAACATCCCTTGTCTATCTGGCTGAAAAAGAATTGGCAGGGCTGTTACTGCTTGGAAGATGCCCAACTGAAGAGCCAGGCCAGAAGATTCCTTTGAAAATATGGTCTATGCGCTCCCTCGCCTTTCATGCCCACCTTCAAATTCTTCTGGGTTACGTAAAATGACAAGGGACTGCAAGCACAAAAACCAAAGGGCAGACCCGCAGGGAGGATGCCTATGGCTTTTTGTCTTGCCTGTTCCCACCATGTGTTTGACACCTTCCCAGGACCTGTCCCTCTCCACTTCATCTCACCCAGCCCAAATGGCCACAAGTGAAATAAAGTAACTCCCTATGTCATGAGCGGGAACCATAAGATTGTGGGCCTGACTTCCTCATTCATTTACATCTATAAGTGACTTTTCAAAACGCAAAACCAGACAAACACAAACAAGATACTTTGTCTAAGAAAATTAAAAGTAGACTAAGGCAAGAGGAAATGGTATAATTATTTTTAAAACTTACTCCTAGACTTCTTTTTTTTCATCTGTGGACCTAGTATTTAGTGACATCAGCATGGCACAGAATTTCTTGACTGTCTTTTCCTTCAGAAACACGTGGAGGGAAATTTTCATTTTAGTTGGTGTCTCTGGTTTCAATATATTTTTCCTCCTTCTAACTCGGCTATGCCTGTTTGGCACACCAAGCCCTGTTCTGCGCATGCACCTGCACGCTGGTCTGCTGGTGGAAAGCAACCTGTGTGCGTGCCACAGATTCGGATGCTCAGCTATGCTTCACCTTGTCAGCAAATCAATTTGTCAATGGGATTTTAGATTATATTATCTACAGATGAAACCAAGGTCTGAGCAGATATCTCAGTGGGTAAAATCCCTCTGCGTAAGCATGGGACACTGGGTTTGGATTCCTTGTACTCATATAAGTCAGGTGTGATGAGATAGATGTGTAACCCTAGCACCTGGGATGGTAGAGCCAGATGGGTCCTGGACAGCCAGCCTAGTCCGACAGCCAGCTCTAGTTCTAGTGAGAGACTCAGTCTCAAGAATACTAAAGTGAACTGAAATGGAGAAAGATATGAAGTTGACCTCTGGCCTCCACAAATTCTTCCACAGGCAAGTGCACCAACAAACGTGTTCACATATACATACACCACACACACACATGCACACACACACACACACANGAGAGAGAGAGAGAGAGAGAGAGAGAGATCCTAGAGAGATCCTAGCAGTTCAGAGGTTGAGACATGAGGGTTGTGTGTTCAAGGCTATAGTGCAGAAGCAAAATAAACAATAAAACAAAATGAATAGAAATAAAGGTATTTAATTGTGTTTAGTTACTGAAACAGTTAGGAAACTGATGCTCATATCGCAAATAAGATCCTCTTTCCACACTCTCAGAATCTGTTGCAGGAGGACCGTCTTCATATTGCCTCCTATGGTGGACTCCTCAGGTCTAGCCTCTACGGAAGGAAAGTCAGGTCATGGGCAGCTACCTATCCGTGACCAGTGATGTGGAATTGGTTCTCCACATCACATTATCCTAGGAGTTTCCTCCATTTTGAAGTTACTAGATTAGCTCATCTACCGTTTTCTTTTGCCCATTCATTATTTTCAGGACTACCCAAAAACAGCCCTTCTAGTCTTTCCAGGACAATGGGAAAGATCCCTTCTAGTTCCCCCAAACATATTCTTTCATTTCTAAATAACCCAACCCTGCCCTACAACATTTTCATTGTCCTGTAATGGGACTGCTTGCAGCATGCAAGGCAATGAATTTTGCTGATTTACTGTGCATGTTGCCAAATTCTGGTCTCTCAATCTCCTTGTCACCCTGCAGAGGAAGCTATGCTATGTGCTGCTCTTCCTACCCCAGCCCAGCCCAGCCCAGCCCAGCCCAGCAGGATTTCTTGCTTCTCGCTGCACCTCTCTCCTCTCTACTATCTTTTGGATGGTACTGTACTCTTATCTACATATACTGTCATCTATGTGCTTTCATATACATACGTATATCACTGTATCTGTTCTTTTCCCAGGGTCATTTGGCAGAAATCATTTCCTTGTCATTTGACACCTCAGGAGACAGAATCATCACAGGGTCCTTTGATCACACAGTTGTAGTATGGGATGCCAGTACTGGAAGGTAATTTTCTAGATATTTTTGACCTGAGTCAGAAGTTAAGACGATTCTGTGACATACATTAGCTTAGCCTTGCCTAAGTTGTTTGTGATGTAAATTCTGCAAGAGTATGACTCAAGCTGGGCAGTGGTGGCACACCCCTTTAATCCCAGCACTCGGGAGGCAGAGGC
>LOJH01004583.1:25339-36025 GCA_001685095.1 Ellobius talpinus | reverse complement strand
AGCAGCCTCCCCCCACCTAAGGTCACCGCAGTAAACAAAGGCCACGCTCTCTGTGCTCCTCCGAGGCTTCGGTCCTGTCCCTCACCCCTGCAGGGTCATCCTGGGTGTTTGGATGTGTGGGGGAGAAATGTCAGAACAATCGGAAGGGTAGCGTGGAGGTGGGGAGTGTCCCGGTCCCGAAATGGGGAGGTGATGGGCCGGTGTCTGCGGGTTCTTGTGGCGTCTCCAGTGAACTGACCTGCCGGAGGGATCGTCTATGCTCTCATGGCTGCCACCTTACTCCAGCCCGGGGCTGAGAAGGTCTGAGCTAGTTCCTGGCCCTTGGGCCTTGGGTTCCTGGGGTTGTGCAGTGTAGGGTGAGCATCTTAAGTTGACTGCTGGACTCGACATCAGCAGGAATGAAATTGTGACCGATGCGGGCACAGTCGGTGTGAAGAGGTTGGCAGAAGAGAGGGGAGGAAGTGGCCTGGAAGTTCTCATGACTTGACTCCCAGAATTCTCAAGGCAGACTTGAGAATCCTACCCTGAGGATTAGACTATCCGGGCTTACGTCAGACTTGACAGCGAAAGAATATGCACATACATACATGTAATTACGGGTTTGCTTAAACCCTCTGGTTGGGCACTTTAAAATGAACTTTCCCCGCTGCATTTCTTAGTGGGATTGTAGACCATTGCAGAGCCCCTGAACTTGAGGTCTGCCAGCCTTCTGGTGATGAGCGTCTGGGTTTTTGCCTGTGAGAGGCAAGTGTGCTCTGTTGAGTAGCCCAACTTCTGCATTCGTTTGGCTGTTGTACCTGTGATAGAGTCAGGCAGAAGCGGGGCTTTGGGCCTTGCCTCTCAGGCTACCCAGGTTCAAGAACTTCCTACTCTGACTCCTAGGATCTTGACAGCTGGCGGTGTGGGGTGAACAACTGACCCATATAGGATATAGGTAGTTCTTATTTATGGTGCCTGGTAACCCTGCTATGTGCCACATCAGTACTGTACATCAGAAGTAGTACCTGTACTTATTACCATTGTGGCCTGATTAGTAAAACATGCTTTAGAGATGCTTGGGGTTGGCGTATTTAAATATTTATAACCAAGTAGCCTGCCAGATGCCTTCTCGGCAGTGTTTGGGGGTCAGAGTGCTGGGTAAATGGAGATGTTTGGCTTATTTATAGAACAATAGATTTTGGCAGAAGTTTAACCTCAAGATATAGGAGCTACACTGAAGCCAATCCATTAGCCACCCTTTCATGGGCATCAGAAAATAGGTATTTTGAAACTTTTTGTTCCCTGAGATTTGGCCAAGCAGTTTTGTACTTTCTGAAGATTGATGCTAACAACCAAATTGTGATGTGTCACATGCCATTCAGAGATATAAGCTCTTCTCTGAGAGTGTTCAGGCTGTCTGGGGGTGTGGCTTACCCATCACAGCCCTTCAGCGCCCCACCCACCCCATCCCCCAGTTCCCGCAGCCTCTTTCCATCCAGAGCAGTGGTGCACAGGGAAAGGAGAGGGTTGAGAGACTGTCTTGAACCAGCACACATACACACACATCCTGCCCAGAGTCTTCTGCAGGCATGTCGGTGGTGGGACTTCTACATCTGACCAGCTTAGACAGGACTGGGCACACAGCATTGAATCACGTGAGCTAACCTTTTCCAGGGAGCTCTATTTTGATTACTCCTCTGATGTGTTCTAAAATGGATCACTGGGATTCTAGGGTTAGAGTCCCTGGCTTACCTGTCTGTCATAGTTTGTGGGGTTTTTCATTGCTGTTGTTTGTTTTAGACAGGGTCTCACCACGTAGTCCTAGCTAGCCTGAAACTCGGAGATTTGCCTGCCTCTGCCTCCCGAGTGCTGTGTGCGGTCCCTTTTCACTTTATATACTTACTTGAAACCAGAACTATACAGTTTGGCTAACCTAGTTAACCAAACTTGCTCCAGAAACCCCGTCTGTGCTCCCTGGATAGGGATAACAAGTGGGATGTCACACCTACCTAGCATTTACATAGGTGCTGGGGATCCAAACTCGGACCCTTATGCTTGGGTACTAAGTATGTTATCTATTGAGCCAGACATCAAGGAATTAAAATTACCCATGTTGGAGGAAAGTCAAAGCTGTTCAGAAAGATTCCAGATAGTTGTGATAGCTTATGTATATACCTTCCAGGACAGATAGGGACTGAGACAGTAATGGTGGGACCATGCCTTGACCAGGTCTGCCTAAGTATACCTACTTTAGCCCCGTGTTTGAAGTTCCAGGAGGGTCCGACCTGGGCTTGGCATGCATGTTAGTGTAGCAGCCCAGCATGTTTGTAGATGTCATATGATCAAAAATGAGGACAACCTTGACCCTAAGTCAGTACCTGAGTGACAGCCTGGCGGGCAGTCACTGGGTCCCCTTTGTTCTTCCTAATGTGATTACATTGAATAAATCTCCTTTGCTGTGTTTTATTACTGTTCGTTTTAACTGATGTGTTGGAGATGGGTGACTGAACCTAGATATTTGAGGGTACTATGATCTGGGCTTAGTCCCTAAAAGTTGTGGTAGCATCATTGTAATTATTAGAGTTCCCATCCTGCAGTGCCGTGAGGTCATGGCTTGCTTCTGCCTTGGACCAGGGGCCAGTTGTTCTGATGGATAGCAGTGATATTGCTGCTCTGCCGACATTGCCCTGTGAGATGACCTTTGCCTTGCTGTTGGGAGGTGGCTCCCCACTTTGCTGTTAACAAGATTGTTTCTTGGGTTTTGGGTTTTGTTTTTCTCTTTCTCTGTTTCTCAAGGGAGGACTTCACAGGGTTTCCTTGACTGTCCTGGAACTCGGATTGTAGACTAGGCTGCCTCAAACTTACATAGAGGCCTGCTTCTGCCTCCCAAGTGCTGGGATTAAAGGTGTCCACCACCATTACCACCCAACTGTATGTTTTGTTTGTTTTTAAGACGTATTTTTCTATTATGTGTTTTGCCTGCTTATGTGTCTGCCCCACGTGTATGCAGTTCCTGAGGAGACCTGAAGAGAATGTCCAATCCCCTGCACCTAGAGTTGCAGGACAGCTGTCAGCTGTCATGTGGAAACTGGGAAATAAACCCAGATCCTCCAGAAAAGCAGCCAGTGCTCTTAACTGCTGTGCCGTATCTCTAGTCCAGACCTTGGAGTGACCAGCATCTGGGCTTGTCATTCAGAATTCCTTTCCTGTCCCTAGACAGAGTGATGTTCTGGGTTAGGTTCGTGTGATTCATCAACCTTTATGGACTGTTCAACCTGAGAGACATAACTTTTTCTTTTTCTTTTTTCTTTAATTATTTTTGTGTCATGTCCTCTGGAACTGGAGTTGCAGATGGCTGTGAACCATCACCTAACATTATTGTACATCTAAACACAGTCCAGCCTCTGCCTAGCGAGGATCCCTGTCTTCAGCCTTCCAGCATTGTTTAACTGCATATAGATATTGCTGCTGTTCAGGTAGTACAAACAATAAATGTTTCAGTGGGGTTGATTTTTGGCTTTTAATTTTTTTTTATTAGATTTGTGTGTGAATGTGGAGCATGAATGTACATGTAGAAGTCAGGAAGGCAGCTTGTGGAGGTTCTCTCGCTTTACCATGTTGATTGTAGGAGTTGAAATCACTTAGTCAATCGTGTCAGCAAGCACCCTTAAAGCTACTGAACTGTCTTGCTGGCCCCTGGATAAATGTTTTTACCTGTTTTGTGTCTGAACCCCTGATGACAGTGGCATCTTTTAGGTACTATTGTCCTTCCTGGTGGCATTTATCAGACTTCTGTATAGTAGAGAACCAAGTAGTATAAATTCCAATCTTTGTAGTAGTATTAAATCACTACCAGAGCTTCTAGGTCCTTCCTTCCTGTGTAAAGTCTGGACTAGATGAGCATGCTAGTGGGGCTCAGGAGATGTAGTCTGCTGGGATGGTGGGCCAGAGCTACAGGACTCAAACCAGTGAGTCTGCATTGGCACCCATAAGATAGACAGAAACTGGAGCTGCTTAGTCCTTCTACCCAGGTGAGGAAGTCCATGGAGGAGGCCTTGTGCCGTCCTCATATGTTTGGGTGTCCTCTGTCCAGCTGCTCCTCTCCTAATTACCAGACTCAGTGCAACCCTCTTTATAGGTGCTACAGACTCTTGTCTTGACACAGTACATGGCATTGGCTCCTTTAGAAGGTGTAATCACAGTTGTCAGTGGTCATTTGTTCCCAAGACTGAGAGTATTCCAGGGCTGATTGTCAAGACACGAACTATAGTGGCTGCAGAAGAGTAAAGTTCGAGGTACTTTCCATCTTCCTGAAGGTCTTGATTCAGCCCCAGGCTGTCCTGTCCCTGTGGAGGGTGGCATGCTGTCCCCAGAGACTACTGCTTTGGGGTACAGGGAGTCACTGACGTAACTGGTGGAATGAATCACCGTTCCTCCTGGCTGGCAAGTTCAGCTCAAAGTCCAGGTCTTAAAAGAACTCAGAGGTCATTTTTCATCTGTAGGTACTTTCTAGATGAAGTCACTTTTTGTGTAAATGGATAGGCTGCCCTGCTGCAGGCATGAAGAGTAAGATACATTGCTTATTACTAGTGTTCAAAGAGTTTTTGTGGGATAAATAGTGAAGTTCTTAAGCCCAGAATGAATGGTCACTGGCAACTATTGGGATCCAGTTATTCTTACAGATCTGCAGCGTTGGAAATTAGCTTTGGGCCCACGTGTTCTGGGAGCTCCCATCTGACAGACAAAAATGACTTGTCTCTGGTTCTTTGGTGGCACTAGACACAGTTGTTAACATTGTCCCTATGCTTACAGGTCTTACTCCACCTTCTCTCTGAGTGACTCATTAACCATTTGTTTCCTCAGCTCCCTGTGAAACTCTTGCTGACCCCTCCCATCTCGTTGACAAGAGAAACTGAGTCACCAAGAAAAGTAGCTAGGCTGTTCAGTCCACAACTTGTCTACCCAGCACAGACCCTGGTCATGTGTGGTTGGTTCTGGCTGGCTCTGTGGAAGGCCATGTTATCTTTTTCAGATAACCACATTCCTGGAAATGCATTCTATTCAGAAGCAACCTGTCAGGCAGGAGGGCCCGTGTGGTGCAGTAGGCTGGATGGTCTATGTGGGAGCAGAGGGAAATCCCCAGCAGCTGGGGACAGGGAGCCTGAAGGGAGGTGGTGGAGTGAAGCAGGAGAGGGATGCTTACACGGGAAACTGTCTTTGCCTCCGAGCTCCTGGGCTCTAGTCATCACAGCGTCTGTCACAGACTGACAAAAGCTACGTGCCCTGTTTGTACTGCAGAGGCAGAGCTGGCCAGTTCTAGTCTCCTAGCCCTAAGAGTGGCACATGCCTTTAATCCCAGCTGTAGAGAGACACAGATAGGCAGATCTCTGCATTCAAGGCCAGCCTGTTCTACAAACAAAGCTGGGGGCACCCAGGAGCATATCCCTCGGTTTAGTTGAGGCCTTTGCCGACCTTGGATAGTTTTGTTAGAGATGACTCCTGCAGCCGTTAGGGTACTGAACCCACTTGAGAACTGATGGTGAGAAACTGTTGGGGTTTGTGGGTGGTTGCCAAGCCTGTCTGGCCTCAGGCTTCAGGATGAATAGAGTAAAAGCCATCTGCTCCTCTCGGGAGACTCGGCAGCACAGAAGCGTCCTGGTACTCTGCTTTGAGGTGCCTGAGTGGGCAGAAGACTGGGGCCTCCAACTCCGGTGACCCACTTGTGCAGTGGGTACAGGTAGAAATGGGAGGTAGAAACCAGATAGATTTCCCTGTGCAGTTTTTGAGTAAAGATAACTGTGCAGTACAGTGCAGTCTCTAATGGGAAGTGAAGAACATCTGCCATTTGTCCATCTCTGGGAACTTAGTTCAATTAAGAGCTAGGGTGTGGTTCGTTGGCAGGTTTTGGCCTAGCTATGTCCAAGGGTGCTGGATTCCATCCCCAGCACTGTTCCTGCCTCAGAAAGATGTAAAGGATAGAAAATAGCGCTTGTCCTTCCTGTAGTAAGCTTTGGATAATCGGGTAATGAATGTGATTTTCTCTCTTTGCCAAGGTACGGATATTGCTGCAGGAGAAGAAGTTGCCATCAAGCTTGAATGTGTCAAAACCAAACATCCTCAGCTCCACATTGAGAGCAAGATCTACAAAATGATGCAGGGAGGAGGTAAGGCTCATTGGGGTCAGATTTCTGCCCACAGCCTGGCTTACAGGTACCCTTCCAAGAAAAAGAAGCATAGTCGTACGTGTTTTGCTTAAGAACTTCTTTTCTTAGCTTCCCATCCGATGATAATGTCTTTGAAATCTGGGTTTTGTGAAAGGTTTGAAATAAACATTTTCTCTCTGGTGCCCTCAGTGGTGCTGCTTGTCACACCACAGTGCTTCCTGCCAGTTGGCCTCTTCTGGGCCGTGCTTTCCTTTTAACTTGACTCTGTGACGCTTGCTTTCTCTTGGATAGGAGTTCTGAACATGACTTCTGACTCTCCTAGCTCAGCCACTCAACTGTTCTCAGTTCTGTAAAACCTCACCCCAGCATCCTGGAGTACTGAAGCCAGTGATAGGCCAGTCTCACTTCTAGAATTCTGGGAACTTGGAAATAGTTTGACTGATGGAGCAGGTGTTCTTATTCAAGGCTTTGGAGACACAGCAGCATTGTGAGGGCTCCTTCCTAGATGATAGAGCTGACTTGCGGGGTCAGGGTTCTTCTGAAGAATAGGAGCCTGCTTGTGGCCATACCTCATGATCTCTTTAGCAGAAGCCTCCATGGTGCCATGGTAGTTAGAGCAGGGAGGAGAGACAGCCCCTTCCACGCCCCCAACCAACCACCATGACGGAACTTTTATGCCCTGTTGTCGACAGGAAAGGGGAAACTGTCTCATAATGCTTTGTCTCTTCATTAAATTTTTTTCTTTTGTGTTTTCTTTCAGATATTTTGCATATGTGTTATAGTTTCTGATGTTAAAACATTTTTATGGGATTTCTGTTTGTGTCTCTGTATCTATATGTGTTTCAGGTGCTCTTTGACTCTTTGTTTCATCCTATCCAATTTTGTTGGTTTTATTTTTATCTTATTGTCTCAGGTCAGCAGAGACCCAATCCTGCACACCTGCCCTTTGACATCATCCTCAGTAAGACAGCCTTCTTGGGAGCATCAGGGACTGGCTGCATAGCTTTGTAACAAGTAGAGAGTAGAACAAAGTGACGTGGGTTTGGACTTTTCTAGGAGTTTCAGCATTTGAGATTAATATATTAAGGGTTGTAGTTCTGAGACTGTGCTAGCCTAGAGTTCCTAAGTGGAAAGGCAGCCAGATAGTGATGAGAAATGAGTATAGTGTACCCCAAACTGCCCTGTGCTGTGGAGCATCCTAGATACCAGGTACCTGCTGGTAGATAGCATTACTTCCTGTGCTGGGCCCTCAGTCATCATTTGCCCACATCCCTTCTCCAGACTCACAGACCCAGACAAGATTCAGAAATGGGTATTATCCTCTCTTGGTGTTTGAAGACTGTTCCTCAGGCTTTGGTAAGGTTTTACTCTTGTTGACTACTGGGTGCCCTACAGGTCTTTGTTTTAGGAAGCGTAATGTGTCCAGGCAAAGACTGCACAGTTTTGGCAGTGTTTGCTATCTGAGACTAAATGGAGGTTGGCAGATGCAGGATGGGAGATATACTTCGCTCAGAAGCCACAGGGTCTTGCTCTCTGGAGAAACCTTGTCATGTCATGTTCTCTGTATGTAGATGAATATGGATTGTTTTGCTACTTTCTGAAAGGAACAAACACCTCTTTCGTTGTCCTGATCTTGTTTATGTTGGCTCTGGCTGTGCCAAAAAGAAAGCATAGAGTCAAGTGGCTGGCAGCACCGTGATCCATCTGGAAGACTTGCAGTTGCTAGTGTTGTCATGGTGCCTGGTTACGAGCTCCGTGCTGAGGGAGAAGCAGCTTTGGGGTTCTGGGCAGTGGATGCTGCACGTGAGAATCAGCCCAGGAGGCTTTCCATAGGGTACAGACTGGAACCCGAGCTCTCAGCCCAGGACATGCTCTCTCATTGGGCTTTCTTGGGACACCAGCCCACAAATAACTACACAGAGACTTCTTATTAATTATAAAAGCTTGGCCATTAGCTTATGCTGGTCCCATTAGCTCTTATAACTCAAATTACCCTGTTTCTATTAATCCATTTTCTGCCACATGTCTCAATTACCTCTGCTCTGTACCGTATGGCTGACTTCTTCAGAGTCCCCTGGCAGCTTTCTGGCCTAATCTGGGCACGCCTAGATTCTTCCTCTTGCTCTCTTTCCCCAGAAATCCCGCGTATCTATTCTACCTACTCTATTAAACCAATCACAGTGACACATCTTCATACAGTGTAAACAAATATCCCGCAGCAGTGTGCCCTGAGCACTTCCACCAGCCCAAAATCTGGTCAGCACAGTAGGTTAAAGGTGAAATACTAGAAATAAACTAGAATTCAGTGTTAGTAAAAGTCTTGAGTAGTGACTCTCGACAACAGCTGGTGCTGCCAGATAAGACCTGGTAGCTTTTTTAACTGTTTATTGCATTCCTGATACATCCCAAAGTAGATTCAGACCGCACCCTCCTTCAGTAGCTCCTCAGCAGAAAGCATTAGTGCATTTACAGATGCTTCTGGTAAATGTTACCAGGACACTTGGTGGGATGGGAGAATGGCTCTTTGTGATAGGATATGAGTAGGAAAATACACACCACTGTAATTTTTTTCACTTTTTTATATTTATTTATTTTAAAGAAAATGGCCCCCAAAGTGTGTGGCCTGTTGGAGGAAGCCTGTCACTGTGGAGGTGGCTGTGAGGACTTTTTCTGCTCACACTTCTCTCAGTGTGACAGTCGACTACCTGTTGCTTATGAGATGTCGGATGTAAAGAGTTGCTGTGGTCATTGTGTCTCTTCACAGCAATAAAAAACAAGACCGTCTGTGTTGCCCTAACTGGACTGGAACTCCCTTTATAGACCAGGCTGGTGAACTTCCTTCCTCTGCCTCCCAAGTGCTCAGATAAACTAGCATTGTCTGGCAGTATTTGTATCTTCTGTCTCTGGCTTTTTGTCAAGATCTCAAATTCACAATCTTGCAGCTCTCCTCCCGAGTGTTAGAGCTAATGTTGTGGACCACCGTGCCTGGCACGTATTAGTCATGAGCTGTTGAACATGGTTAGAGAGCATGCAGCGTGTAGTGAAGGAGATGCTGGAGTAGCAGTGCTGTGAGCCCTCACTCCCTTGTGAAGTCACATGCCTGCCTAGTCTCTCTAGTCTATCTCCACTGGCCTTTGCGTCTTTGTTCTGTTTGCTATGATTTGGGGCGTGTTGGGGTTGTTTTGGGGTGCTAGGATGAAGCTGGGACTTTGTCGGGGCTAGATAAGCACCATACCACTGAACTGCAGCCCCAGCCCTGCTGTTTCTCTTTCTTGTCCTCCCATGAAAAATTTGGTTTTCAAAATCTAAATAACATCATTTAGAAATATTTGGCAGGTTTAATCATTCTTAACTCAGTTACTGAAAATATAATGAATTCTTCTGTTTGAATTAATTCTGAGTGCCCAGATTTACATTGAAATACTTGTCAAATCACAATGGAAAGCAGTTGTGAATACCTGTGTTTTCTAGTGTCTGTCCCCAGTTACTTATTTTGGCATCTTAGACCAAGTCATGGCACAGGCATCACTCGGGTTTTTTCTTTAAACCACTAGCATCATTTGTTCATGGCAAAACAAACAAACAATTGATTAGTAGCACACTTTCCAGGCATTGGCTTCTGGATTTTGCTAGTATGAATGTCTGGCTCCAGAGTAGCAAAGAGCCTGTAACTGGAAGGTTCTTCATCATACTTTATCAGGAACCTTCTCCTAATTAGTTTATAATCACTTGCTTCCTAGGCTTCACCACTAGTTAGTTTCTGGCAGTTTGCTGAGGGTAAAGTGTACCACAAAAGACACTCTTCATCTTTTCCAGCCAGGGATCTGTGAGCTCAGGAATCTTTGCAGTGACTGTATTTTATCCCGTCTCTAATGCCGTGGATTAACATCTCGAGCCTTTTTACTGTATATTCCTAGAACTTGTTTGCATATGATAGACTCTCCTAGAATAAACATAGAAGAAATTAAAGAGTTTTGTTAGCAACAGTTGGGCTAGGGAGAGGGCTCAGTGGGTTAAAGTGCAAGCAGGATGTAGTAGTGTATTTGTGTAATCCCAGCACGCCTGCCTATATAGTGTGGAAAGGCAAACAAGATCAGCAATAGTTATGAAATACGATTGTAATACCATTTATGGCCAGGCAGTGGTGGCACACACCTTGAATCCCAGCACTTGGGAGGCAGAGGCAGTTGGATCTCAAAGTTCAAGGTCAGCCTGGTCTGCAGAGTGAATTCCAGGACAGCCAGGGGTACACAGAGAAACCCTGTCTTGAAACACCCCCCTCCCCGAAATGCCATTTTTGTTAGCTTACACCTTAAATATTGTCACAGTGTAATTTTTAAAACTTTTTATTTTTAATGTTAAATGAAATTCCACTCAACATAACAATCTCCTTTTCTTTTTTGAGGCAGGGTCTGTCTATGTAGCTCTGGCTGTCTTTGAACTCAGAGATCCACCTGCCTCTCTTCTGACAGCTGGGATTAAAAGTGTGTACCACTATTCCCATCTTTTTTATTCTTAATCTTTATGTATGGATATTTGCGTG
>LOJH01004583.1:0-14928 GCA_001685095.1 Ellobius talpinus | reverse complement strand
ACACACACACACACGAGTTTTTAAAAACTTTTTGCTGTGCTGGGTATAGCGGTATACACCTTTAATCCCAGACCTTGGGAGGCAGAGGCAGTCAGATCTCTGGTCTACAAAGCGAGTTCCAATACAGCCAATACAGAAAAACCCTGTCTCAAAAAAAATTTTTTTTTATTTTGCTTTCGTAAGACAGATTGTCTCAAATCCTTAACTACTCAGGTCTGATGTGTATTGCTAAGGTCTTAGAATGTATTCCCACTACCAGCAGGGATCTTGGGGTTGCTGAGCATTTGAGTTGGTTGTGTGTGTAGCCCTGAGCCAGTTAGTTGATAATTTTAGGTTCTGCTCTGAAAACGTCCACCTAGAACCTTAACTAGGGCCTTTACTTATTTACTTATTAGATTGTATGTGTGTGACTGTTTTGACTACATGTTTGTATATGCACTGCATGTGTACCTAGTGCCTGTGAAGGGAGAAGGCATCAGATCTCCTGGAACTAGAGTCATGGATGATTGTGAGCTGCCGCATGGGTGCTGGAAACCAAACTGGGTCCTCTGTAAGAGCAAGTGCTCTTGACCACTGAACTATCTCTCCAGTTTCAGCTAGTGAGATGTTAAGGAGCCCAGGGTACTCAGTGGTTGTGGCTTCTCTTCCTCTCTTCCAGCCAACACCTCTCCTAGGCCCGTCTCTGGCATGGAACGAGAACGGAAAGTGAGCATGCGGCTGCACCGTGGAGCACCAGTCAACGTTTCCTCGTCTGATCTCACGGGCCGACAAGATACCTCTCGCATGTCCACCTCACAGGTATGCATGTAAAGCTCACTGAGGCCTGGTTGCGCCAGACCCAGGGTGGGGATGCGTGTCCTTGTCACTGTGTACAGGCACTGGCTCTCCCTTACCTTGCCTTAAAGCCTGACTTTACGGTTCAGTCAGGAGTGCGTGGCACTTGTGAAGAGTGTCTTCCTTCCTTCTCTCTTCCTCATTTTTGAGGGTGTTTAACCAGCTAGGCTTCTAGTTATGTTTTGCTTCTTGGTTGGAGCCTGTGACTAGCCAGATTTTTAAAGGGTTTATTTCCTGGTTGGGACTATAACGGGATAACGGGCTATGAACTATGTGTGAAACTTTGTGTCGCTTCTGCTGCTGGATTTCGAAGGGACATCCCTATTCCTACCCCGCTGCCTTCCCCACCAGGGGAGGCACCATATGCCTGCTTGCTCATACCTCTTGTTGGGGAGAGGTCTGTTGTAGGCACACCCAGCTTTTTTACAACTCCACTTGTGTTTGCTAGCAAGGATCTCCTCAGCAAAATTAACCAGGAAAGGCAGTGGCTGCATAAGAAGGGTCCCTGGGGGGAATCCGTGGAAGTGCCAAACTTTAAGGTGTCATATTGTGTCGTCCTGTCTGTCCCTACTAAGGGAGATGCTCAGGGAAGGCAGTGTAGTTTGGACTAGTTTCCAGGCCCTTCCTCATAGCTACTCCCTCATCTGCATCCAGGTTCTCCTTAATGTGCTTTTGCTTCTGTTTTGCATTCAAAACTGCTTTATTCAACAGATTAGAATAACTTCGGTCTACATTAGGCTTCTTTTTCTGACGTGAGTTTTAGAGTTTCCCTCTTACAGCAGGTAGGGCCAAGGTTGTGTTTAAGGAGGCTCTTACCAGCCAGTGCCACTGTTCACCAAGAGCTCATTTTAACCTTTCTCTGGCTTACAGTAGGGCCTAGCATGGTGTTTGAATGGGTAAGGACTAAATGTGTGTTGAGTCAGTACAAGGTCCTTGGGGCTTCCTGGGCTGGGGCCACCCTAGGACTGGTCTGATGGAAATGAAGACTGTGGAAACGTGTTCCTGTGAAACAGCTGGTTTTGTTTGTGTGATCATTTTCTCCCGAAGAGACAACAGATGTAGGGAGTTTGACAAGGGATAACTTAAGTTGTGTGCCTTGAGGTTTGACATCATGAGGAGTTTGAGTCCCTCGGTGTGTACACTCTAAGCTCAGCTCCCTCATGGAAGACTTGATGGTTTGGGTTTTTTGTGTTTTTTTTTTTTGGATGGGGAGGAGGGGATGCATTTCTACATAAAACATTGTGTTGACATTAGGAAGTGTCCCATGCCTATTGCCTCTACAACCCATGATGTGGTGGACCCTGGCTGGGTTTGGACATTTTCATGCCAGTAGCTGGGCAGAGACGAAGGAAGGGATGGCAAAGTGGTCTTTTTTGTTTTGTGTTTTAGTTCAATACAAAAACAAAGCATCTGGTAGTTTGGGATCCAGGAGGGAAATGAAAGAGTCAGGAAGTTCTATGGCTACCAAGAAGACACCGGGTACAGCACAGCTGCTTCTTTCCAAAACTGTGGCTGCCTTGGCCTTAAGGTGACAGAGAATAGCATTTTTCTCCACATGGTGATTTGGGCCTCAGAGTCGGTCTCTGATTGCTTGGTCTCTCGTGTTTCTGCATGGAAAACTATTAACAGGCTTGAATATGGTTCGGAGGCTCCCTTCCTAGAGTTCCTTAGTTTTTCCTTGGGCTACCTTGGAGGTTTCCTAGAGACTGCCTGTGTTCTGGTCGTCTGTCTTCACAGCTGCACCTTTGGGGGAGTTGTGCTCCTTAAGAGCCTCCCTTCATTGCATAGTACCACCAGCATCAGTGCGCTTGTCCTTTGTGTGATGTCCTTCCCTCTCCACTCTTGCCAGGCCCTCAGCCGAGCATCTGCTCTGGAGGTTTGCAAATTAAAGGCTAGTAGGATCCTCCAAGCTTGGCAGGACAATAGTAACTTCTCCCTGGAGAGTTGGGGTTCAGGTAGGAGTGGTGGCATCTACTTAGCATAGTGAGCTAGAGAACACCATGCATATGTGTAAGCCCTTTGAGCAAGAGCACATAATCTTTTGCTGAGCTTCCTTTATCTACAGCTTTTGGTTTTCTCATAACTGGTGCATCCTGTGAGGTACAATGTGATACCCACAAGTCCTTGCACCCAGTTAAAGCCCGTCTTAGAGGCATCCACTGCCCGTGTTCACCTCTTCTGATGATAAGGCATGGTGCAGGTCACTGAGGCAGCCTGTTTTCTGCAGGACCTCAGCCTCACTCACAAGCAGCTGCTTCCCTGAAGGGCACTTGAATTAGGCATGTCTTCTGGGGAGACCATGTTTCTTGGTATCTGTGCATTTGCTCTCATTAGCCAAAAGAACATAGGCTTTGCAGAGCATCTGATCTTTGGATCTCTATTTGTTTTTCCTTTGTTGAAAAGAAAAGTCTCCTGTCTAGCACAGTTCAAAATGTGTTACTGCTTTTGATACCTCACTTACTCCATGCCTGCATTAAAATAAGATCATTCTGCTGTTCTTATTAGTAGAGTTTGTCCCGTGGGTGTGTCCTGGGAGGTGCTATCCCTTCCACCTACTGCATAGTGCTACGGAACCGATTTGTAGGGCTTCTTCAGCCCCGCCGTCTGCTAGATTTCAGTTTCTGCAGAGCATGAAAGTAGAACAGCAGTGGCCACTTTTATCAAGGGTCATGAGAGACTTGACTGATGAGTTCGTGCCCTATACGAAGAGACTTGCCATTAGCTGGAGTCCTGAAAGTGTTTCTTGGTGTCTTGACCTGGTGAAAGCAAGGGGCACATCAAGACTCAGGCTCAACACAGGCAGCCAGGGGACCAGGATCTCATGTGCTGGTCTGGCCAGCACGACACTTACCAACAGCTGTCTTTTCCCCACCTCAGAATAGCATTCCTTTCGAACACCACGGCAAGTAGCTGCTCATCTCCATCGGAAGGCAGCGCTGGGTGAGTGTGCTCATGGTGGGCTCTGCAGGTAGCAGGTGCCAGGCAAGGTGGGAGCCACTCCCCACCCGTCGCCTGGGCTCGCTGGTGGGCTGGGCTTGCATGCCAAGTGCTGGAGGTAGAGTGAGACGACTTCTGCTTCGTTTTCTTCACGTGTGGGCTATGGAGTAGCTGTGGTGAGCTGCCCAGTCTGGGGGGTTAGTGGCATTCTTAGCATCTCTGGACCAAGTGACCTTAGGGAGCCATCCTGCTGTGCCTTTGTCCTCTGCCTCCCTGTGATTGCATTTGGTATGCTGGCTCTGGGCAGATGTGCTGGCACATGTGTCTGTTGTATTCGGCTGAGTGGTGCCACGCTTGGTGTTGGGCTTTCTTGAGCTCATGCAGACTCTGAGTGGTCTGCTGTGCCTCTCCTGGCTTTTTCAGTCATTCCTCTTCCTCTCTCTCATTTATCTCTGTCCTCATTTTATGTTTCTTTCCAAACTTGGTACCTGCCCGGCCATCTTGTCCATGCAGCTGTTGTCTGTATTAATCCAGCCACAGCCACCTGCTACCCTGCCGTCAGTGCATGGCTGGGTGTCCACACTGAGCTCCTTTCTTGTTGGCCACATGGACCTTGGTGGTTCCTTCCATCAGAGGCTTGAGCTTTGGTGGGGTTGTGCTGCTGGGAGATCTGCTCTGTTTAACACATATGTGCATTCTTGGAAATGTGTTGATAAGAATTGCTTTCCTGTCTTCCCTAAGGGATATGCCTGTTTCAGAACTCCGAGTTCTTTCCAGGAAGGGAGGCTGGGAGCAAGTGTCATTGCTCCACTGGGGTCCACGGGAGCACAGCTCTGCAGTTTCCTTGCTTGCATGCCTCCTCTTCCCCATCTTCCTGTCCTGTGTTCTGCTCAGCGCCTGCCCTGGCTACAGAGGCCTTTCTGTGCAGCCAGGGGTGAAGGTGTTTAGACTGAAGCCAGGTGGCAGTATGTCCCTTCCCTCCCAGGCTCGACTGTGTTATGTGCGCCCAACTGCCTGGCTGGCCTGTTCCTCTGGCCCCATGCTGACCTTGTCCTGTGCTTTGGCTCCGACAGATTCCCGGTCGGGTGGCTTCCAGTGGTCTTCAGTCTGTCGTGCACCGATGAGAACTCTCCTTTTTGCTGTGAAGGGCAGACAATGCATGGCTGATCTACTCTGTTACCAATGGCTTTACTAGTGACACGCCCCCCCGGTCTAAACCCGAAATGTTAACGCCGGGAGCTCTCTAGGCCACTCACCCAGCGACGCTCATGGGGAATCAAACACAAACTAAATGGACAGGCTCCAAGAGCTGCCATCGCCAGGGGCTGCCACCACGGCCCCATGGGAGCTCAGTTATCATGGGGCTGGAATGAAGAGCAGAGGCTGGGAGACCATTGCAGAGAGAACCCAACTCCCTGTGAAGAGCCTCTCTGCTCCCACCAGTGGTGGAGGACCTGCACTCCCTGACGATCCCACCGCAGCTACCAGTCTTCTACTTGGTTAAGACAGTTTTGTATCATTTTGCTAAAAATTACTGGCTTAAATCTGTGTAAAGAAATCTGTCTTTTTATTGTTTCTTTCTTGTCTGTTTTTGTGGTCTTAAACAACAACAACAACAACAAAGATGTTGACCTTAAAAAATCCTAAGACATGCTGGCTTGGAGCCTCTGTGTAAAATGGAGGCAGGCAAGAGAGGGGCACATGTGAGTGTCAAGGATGTGTGTTTTGTTTGTTTTGTTTTCTCGTGTTGTGCTGTTCACTTTAGGAAGGAAATACTCATCAGTTGTGTGCGTGTGTCTTGTGGGCTCCCATCAGCCTTGTTTGGGCATCTTGCTGACCCCTCCCCACTGTAAGCTGATCCGCCTGCAGTCATCAAAGTAGGGAGGGTACAGAGCATACGCTCATCAGAGCACTGTGGCGTGATGGTCTTCCCAAAGGAGGCGAGAAGGAAGTCAAACTGAAGAACTCACGTGGAGAGACCTTGAAATCCGTACAGGCTGCTGGCGAGTTCCAAGATTCAAAGCTGAGCTTGTGTTTCTGGTTTCTGGGAAGAGGATTGCTGTTTTGGTAGTGCTGGTTGCCTCTATGCCTTTGAACTTGGAAAGTTGTTGAACAGATCGAGTACTCTCATGCAGATGCCACTTAGGTCTATCGTCACCTCTCTGCTCAGAGCCCAGGATTTGCCCAGAAGGACCCGTGGCCAAAGGGAACCAACCCTGAAGTGCCAAGAAGCAGGCAACTGCCTACCTGAATCGAAACCCTTCACCTCCAGAAAGGTGCGGTGCCACACGCTTGGTGATCTTCAGTTGGACACATCTGAGGGCTGGGCTGCTCTGCCGCTGGCGGTCAGGATGCCAACATGTTCATCCCCACCATGTGCACCGGATATGAAGAGACAGCAGGCCCTGAGCTCCCCATCTGAGTAATGGGGTGCAGTACATGTGTCTGGGTGTCAGCCTGTGGAGTTATGCTGGCTCCCTGGTTCCCTGTTTAGGTTTGGGCTCTAATGGTGCCACCATGGCTTCTTCCCAGAGTTCCCTGGTACTGAGCACTGGTCTGAGAGCAGGAAACACACTGTTGATGTGCGATAGCCTCCCAGAATGTGGCTGTTAATTGTGCCAGCCAGCCATCTGAGCCTGTGGGTGCTTCTTTCTGAGTCCTGAGCTGGTTACTCTGTAAGGATTTTAGGGTACAGGGACTTGACTGGGTGGGAGACTGTCTGGGAGTGCAGAGGGAGGTTGGGGGGGTTGGGCAAGTTTGAGATTTTTGTTGCAAATCCTTTATTAGAGTTGGGCCTCCTCTCTCCAGTGGCAGGCCTGCCTGGCGAGTGTTCTTTGTAGATACCTGTGGTGCCGAAGGGGTATCGGGGTGGCCTTGAGACTGATCCAGGTTCAGCCAAGCCCATTGAAAGTCCTCCAGGGAGTGGCTCTGACGGTTCTTGCCTAATATTTAATCCCATCATCACTCGCAGGAAGCGTAGTTAGAATGTGTGTATCAACCTGTGTCTTGGTGACCAGTCTGAGCTGTGCGTTTGTACTACCACTGTATTTGTGTACTTTAACAATTGTGTAAATAATAAATTCATAATGACTTCTACCTTTCTTCCCTTCCCTTCGTGTGGTTTTTCTTTCAGCAACTGAGAGTTTTCAGAATATGTAGGCCACATGAAAGTTAACTTGGTGTGGGTGACAGCTGAGATTAAGACAGTCTCTTTCTGTAGTCCAGGCTGTCCTGGAACAGTTCTCCCTCAACCTTCTGTTGGTATTAGACACCCAGGAAAGCCAGCTTGTCCAGGGTGATGTCCTCCTTGTCCTTTCTCAGCCTGTGGGTATTGGAAAACTAGTTGGAGTAGGTGTCAAAAAGATGGCTCCCACTTGGACTCTGGTGTGCAGTTCAGGGATACTGTGACAGTTCTGTGAGTCCTTCTCCACTCACCTACCCTGCATAGCCCTCTGAGTTGGTGCCCCTTTTGAGGGGCAGGGAAAGGCTGTCAGACTGCTGTAAGTAGGTCTGTTCCTGCTGTGGAGACCTGTCCTCTTGGGAATTCTTATCTGTGTCCTACTTGGAGGCTCAGTTTTAACAGTCAAGTGCTACCAAGATTTATGGCCAAAACCCACTTGGTATTTCTCTGTGATAGGCGTGGACTTGCTAGAGAGGGGAACTCCCCCAATCATGCCTGAGTTCTTGCTCCTCTAACCCCCATCCTCAGCTTGCCACTGTCTCTTCCAAGTTACTCATCAACCTTTCTGTCTTGTCTGTATCCTGAGCATCCCAAATTGGCTTCTGGCCTACTTGGCGGATTCCAGAAGGACTGACTGTTCAATTCTGTCCCTCATTAGTTAGGGCAGTGATTCTCAACCTGTGGGTCACGACCCCACTGCCAACCCTCTCTCCAAAAATACATAACAGTGGCAAAATTGGTTATGAAGTAGCTGGAACACAGTAGCTATATTAAAGGGTTGTGGCATTAAGAGCCACTGAAATGGGAGATGAAGTATTAGTGCTAGCTCTGCCTCACGCTCCCTCCTGTTGCAGCATGGCATGGGACCCTATGAACAATCCACTGTTAGATGTTTCTCGCCTCTCCTGGAAAGGTCTTGTGCTAGAAGTGAGGTCTGGGTAGACTGCACATTCAAGAGGCCATTGTCTGCACTGGAGCCTGGGGTCCCACAAACAGCTGTGCATCTGGGCCCAGCCTAGCTTCCTCAGATGGCGCAGGGTCAGTAGCCACTGGCCATGAGGCTCCTACTCTGATTCACACCCTGACCTCTATTCTCTGCCAGGAGTAGGGTATGGGATTGAGGGGACGACGGACCCAGTAAGGTTGGCAGTGCTGGCCCATGAACCTAGCTCATTTGCCTCTGGCTCTGGGTTGGGGGTGATGGGATATCCGTTTCCCTTACTGCAAGCCCAATTATGGGTGGATCTGGATGGATCATGGGATACTAATACAGCCTTCCCTTGGCACTCCATTCAGCCCCTGCAGGGCGGTCTGTGTGTCCTTTGCTGTCTCCAGCTGCATTCACAGGCCCTCCTTACGCCTTGTCGGCTTCACACATCACCTTCTTGGGCTGGTCACCACTCTAGGTGCCCCAGCAGCAATACTTTGAGGACTGTGTTTCCTTCTGTCCAGTTGGAAAATATCTCAGTGCAGAAACGTAGACAGATAAAACTACCTGCTCATTTACAGGGCCCAGAAGCTGCCACCCTAGGGTGCAAGTGGGGTCCCACCAGCACAGACAGGCTTGGGAGGGCCCTCAGGGCTGGTCACCCAACATCTTCCTTAAGAAGACGATCACTGGGGATCTCTTCCCTATGAAGAAGTGTCTTCGTAAAAAAATGGTCCCAACATCCTAGCAGTGATTGCTTGTGTGCATGAAGCCTGACCATTTTGCTATTTCCTGACTGCTTCTTGTTCTCATAGACCACATGCCCTGGGTGCAGGTGTGGGGTGAACAAAGGGGAGGGACAGCATGACCTCTCACCCAGGGTGATATAGCTTAGTGAGGGTAAGGGCTGGTTTAGGGTGTGATCAGTGCAGATCTAGAAACAAGCCCTCCCTGTGCCCAGCCCCAAGAGCCACTCTTAACCAGTGATTCCATCAGTATAATTGCTGAGGTTTGGCCTAGGAATAGAAGCAGCCCAGAGGCCGACTGAGAATGAGCAGAGCAAGCTATGTTCCCTGAGGCCCAGTGCCTCTGCCCCACCCAGCATGTACCCACTCCCCCACCACTTTCTCTTTCCCTCTAGTTTCTAGGGGCAGCTAATGGCCACAATCGGAGCTTGGCCTGTTTTGAGACCCGAGGTCCTTGCCATTCCCACTTGCTCTGGTGGTTGGCAAATCAGAGACTCCAGGATGCATGTGACCACAGCTGCCACCAGCACTGCCCATCAGCTGACCTCCTAGAGGGAACAGAAACACTAAATGGGAGAGGCACCCCAGAGTCTTGAGACTGGGTCAGAGCTGAAAGCCCTTGACCTTCACGTGGGACTTAACAGGACCAGACCCACCAGGGGGTATGGGAGGCTGGGCCCACATATGAGCACTTGCCTCCTTTTCCTTGCAGAGGAGCAGGGATGTGGCATCTCTCCAGCTGCATGCGGCCCGCCAAGGTGCCCGCTGCCGTCCCCAGCGCCCACGACGAACCACCTACTGAGGCGGCCCCAGCCACGCAGGCAGCCACTGGCCACAGGGCAGGTGGGTGCGAGGTGCCCAGGGCGAACCTGAGTGCTGAGCATGGGCTGGATAGAGGACGGGGAACAGAGATCAGCAGGCGCTGACCACAGAGAGAGAAATTTACCAGCCCTCCAGAGGGGCGAATAAACAGAATGGCAGGAAACTCACGCTGGAAGCCCACACACAGAGAACGTAGCTTATGTCACCTCTCAGCTCAGTCTCCTCAGCCCTGGGGGGTTCCCCAGGGCCTCCAAGTGCCACCCAGGCACCCCTCTCTAGCATGGGGCTCTCCCTCCCTCGGTATTCCCCTCACCCCTTTTCTTCCTGCCATACGAATGCTGTGGCTGCTGAACAAACCCCAGAGGCAGCAGAGGTGACAGCAGGCAGAACTGGGAGAGCTAATGAAGATGTCAGAACCACTTTTTAAGAATCAGCAATTTGTTATTTAACAAAGGTGGGACTTAGGGTGAACAGACCACTGCCCAGAAACAGCTCCTGGAGACAGGCCCTCTGGTGCTCCTCCTACACAGAGGACTATTTCCACCGTGTCAGATAGGAGTTCTTTGTCCCCTAGACAACAGAGGGCTCAGTGATGTGGGTAGGACGGTAGGATCAGGGAGGACCCTGCCGGCAGCACCCACCTGTCCCAGCCCTGCCATCTGATTAAAGTCGTGTTGTCTCCTAAGTGTGGGTTTCTAGGTCCTTGGCCACAGTGGGGGCGGGGGAGGCACAGGCTGCTTGGGCTCAGCAGGCTGGGTCCCTCGTTCCTGGTGTAGGCGGCTGGTAACCCTGGGACTCCCTCGGCTTCACCGCAGATCCACTTTGGAATGACACGGTTCCCACCCCGCCACCTCTCCCCGCAAAACACTGACCCACTGACCAGGCAGCCAGAGCTGAGCCGATGGCCCCGCCTCAGCTGGGTCCTGTTTGTGAAATACATATGAGCATTGCCAGTCTCTGGGCCTCTTCCCTGCTCCCTGCCCGCCTGGCCAGGCCACTCACACGCTGGTTTCTGGGGTGTGAACCACCTCTCCATTTTTCTCAGGCTGTTCCTTCAAGAAGTGTTCCACCTCCCTCGAGTCCACCCCCACGTCCACAGGGGGCTTATGGAGCGTGTCCTCTGAGGCCGCCACCTCAGGCTGTGTCACCTCAGGCCTCTTCCTGATGCAGAAGAAGTTACCCAGCAGCAACACAAGGGAGGAGGTGAGCACCTCAGCCCCCGCCAGGATGAACACATACTTGTAAACTTCGGTTGCATCCAGCAGCTTGCCTGCAAAGAAGACTCAGGTCACCAGAAGCTCCTGGGAGTACCCTGCTTCCACCCCGGGCCAGGGCTCCCTCTCCCGGCAATGAGTTAATGCCTTACACTCCATCCCCAGCAGCATCTGCTCAGCCCTCTGTAGCCTCCTCTTCCTTTTCCTCCTTCCCCATGAGAGCAAGGGCCGAATCAAAAAGGATAGAAGTGGCCTTGAGGTCTATACCCCCCCTTCCCAGTCACAGACCCCTTAGGAAGAAACATGCCTTAGCTGCCTAGTAACTGAGGACCTTGCCAAGACCATTCTTGGAGAAAGAAGGAGCCAGAGGCTATAAGGGGATCAGAAAGGACTGTGGTGGAGTAAGAGACTCAGGTCCAGGATGGCTACGCTGCCCTCGTCAGCCAAAACCATTCTCAATTTCAATGGAGTGTTTTTCGGCTGGCCTTCAGAAAGTAAAAGGACCAAAGGAGCAAATCTTGCCCCATTCCCTTGAAAGCTGCCCCCATGGTGAACAGACTCCTAAAGAAGCTGCCAGACTACCCTGTGGGCAGGGCTGTCAAGTTTATGTCTGTCTTGGCTCAGAGCCAGCAGCTCACTGCTGACCTCTGCTGGCCCCAGATCCTATTCATTTCCAGTCTCCTAAAGCAGGGAGACCAGCCCTTGCTGGCTCTGTCCTGGTGTCCCCCCCCAGCAGCACTCACCTCCTGATGGGGGTCCGATGAGCACAGCCACAGCCTCTAACAGCAACACGAGACCGATGGCACTGGAGAACTTGTGAGTGCCGACGATGGCCATGAGCACCTCAAACTGTAGAGCCCCCACCATGCCATACGAAATGCCAAAGAAGATGCAGAAGACCACCAGGCCACCATAGTCGCTGGCCGTGGAGCCTGTGAGGTCTGTGAAGCCGTTGAAAAACATGGCAAAGCTGAAGAGGTAGACAGAGTAGGGCCGCACCTTCTTGAGGCCCGTGATGAAACCAGCTGTGGGCCTGGCGAAGATGTCGATGAAGCCCAGGATGGTGAGGAGGAAGGCGGCCTTTGTGTCAGGCACACCCAGATCCTTGGCGTAGCTCACCACGAACACCGGAGGCACGAAGAGCCCCAGCACCATGATGGAGGCGGCCACCGCGTAGATGAGGAAGCCACGGTCTCGGAAGACACTCAAGTCCAGAAGGCGCTTGGATGGCCGCTGGGGTGCTTGGGACTCGGTCCCTCCACTCACCTGGGGCGCCACCAGCGGCCGCATGAGCGCAGCACACACGCAGCAGTTGAGCAGTAGGCCCCCCAGGATGAGGAAGCCACCCCGCCAGCCATAGTGGTCCTGCAGCAGCTGCCCCAGTGGAGACAGCGCACAGAGGAACACCGGGCTGCCCGCTGCGGCCAGCCCATTGGCTATAGGGCGCCGTTTATTGAAGTACCGGTTGAGCATGATGAGGGAAGGCTGGAAGTTGAGAGCCAGACCCAAGCCTGAAAGAGAGGACAGTGTAAGACCTCAAACGCAGGACGTCCAAGGAGGGCAGCATGGGGCCCTGTAACCCAAACCTGCCAAGAGGGCAGCATGAAACCTCAGGCCCAGATCTCCAAGGAGAGCAGAGTTAAACCCCACGGCCAAGACTCGCCAAGGAAGGCCGTGTTAGGCCCTGTGCCTCCCTGGACCTTCATCCATGTCCCCGCTTCCCTGGACACAGACTCCACTGCAAATGGTGGTGAGCATCTAGTGGGCCAGAGTAGAGCCTTATTCACTGGCCCCTCATCTCAGCAAACTCGTATGGACGGGAGGAAAGGTTCCAGCCAAGACGCCCAACAGCGCTCAGCCTCCCTGCAAACTCAGAACAGATGAGCAGGTCTGCAGGCCCCCCCAACTCACCAGTGACGACCCCTGTGGTGAGGTAGATCTGGATAATGCTTCGGCAGAAGGATGCGGCCACCATTCCCAGGGATGCAAAGAGGCCACCCACAAGCATGACAGGCCGGCAGCCAAAGCGGTTCACACACACGCTGCAGAGGGGGCCTGTGTAGAGAAAGTAGCTAAGGGAGCGACCAGGCCTCCAGCTTGGCTCTGCCCTCTCTCCCTGCCCACCAGACCACGTGAGACCCTCAATTTATCAGGTGTGCCAGGCACTGGGGGCCTAGAGCCCAGCTCCTCACATGCCCTCAGCAGGTCACCAGGCATTACCTACCCTCTTTGAAGGAACTGCTTGTGGAGCCTGACCACTGGGCATATCAACACAACCTCCTAACTTAGACGGGGACCAAGACACTTTGCCCTTCAGAGAACCAGTAGCTTTCTAGCAAGACCACCCACTCAAGGGTTTGCCCCATCCCTCGGCGCTCCCTCACCTGTGCCGTAAAGCATAGCCAGCAGGATGGAGGAGATCCAGGCCGTGTCGCTGTAGCCAATCCCAAACTCGTGCATGAGCTCCTTGAAAAAAACGCTGACCGCTTTGGGGAAGGCGTAGGAGAAACCCGTGATGATGAAGCAGCCGAAGAGGACGGCCCAGCCCCAGCCCCCATCCGGGGCCTTGATGCCAGTGGGACCATCGTCCACCACAGCACCTCCCATAACCTGGAGGGCTGGTTTTGCCTCGCCCTAAGAGAAAAGAAACAAGAGCTGACTCAGGTTGCCAGGGTGATCATCTCAACGGCAGCCCAGCAGAGGAGAGTGGGGACACCTGGAGAGCCCCAGAATTGGCACCTGGCCACTCCTACAGCCGTAGGACAGCCTGGTGTTGCTGACTCGGGGCTCCCCGCCCCCTGGCTACCCTGACCCAGTACTTTGGGAAGCTGTCTGGACCCCTCACTCAGCTGTCTGTTCCCACACAGGTGGCTATAAAGTACAATGACCTTTTTAGGGTTTGACCAGGATTCACATTACCTCCTAGGAAGAGCAGACCCAAGAAATCAGCCTGGCTGGTGTTTTCTGAACTTGTGCCGGGCAGAGGCTGTGCCACACAGCGTAATCCTGGCAGCAGCCTACACTATCCCATCCCTTTGAGGTGCACTCTTGAGTCCTCCCCCAGGATATCTGGGGTGGGTATCCAGCCCTGTCCTCCTACCCCCGAGGAGCTATGCTTCATCCTTTGCCCACTCTGGAGTCCACTTTCTGACTGCCTGGGAGGACGTGGGTCTGGAACAGAGGCAGATGGAAACACAGACCATGGTATCCGAGGGGGGCTTCTTACTTCCCCTGGGAAGAGCTCAGTTGTTGTAACTGCCTAGAACCATCCATGACAGAGAGGCTGAAGATCCCGATGGGTTCCCCCAGGAAGGCCTGGGGGTTAAGGGAAAACATCAGCCACGGCGGCAGCTCATAACAAACTTATTGGAACAAGGACCAATCTTCTGGCCCCTAGCCGTTAAAGTAAGCAAGCAGGGAGTGTCCCAAACCCCACACCTACCCCACACACACACACCCGTGCTAACTTCCCTTTTCATGAATTTCGGGGGCTTAGCTGATGAGAGACAGAACAAGTCTGAAAGCTAGGACCAGGTTTCTGTTTGGCTGTCGACCCCACAGCCAGTATTTCCCTAATCCCAGAGGTTGCTCAGCCTCATCCCCCCCCATCTCACCAAGAATTGAGCTGCAGTGGGGCGGGGCAGCCTCTGACCTGAGTTTTCAGTCCAGTCTCCTCAAATGCTGTGCTGCCAGCCAGTACTCTGGGGAGAAAGATCAATCCACGGTGTTTAAGGGTAGCTTGCGCTGGAATGTAAACCCCCGACCAGGAGAGCTTCCCACCTTGGCTGCTCACCCTGGAAGGGCTGGGCATGGGTCTCCAGGCTCCAGCCCTGCCCCTTTGCTGGCTTCTTCCTGTGAGCACAGTCCCGTGATTGGGACACAGACATGTTAAACTAGACTGTCCGAGGAAGCCCAAGCTTGGCGGGACTCTACCTAAGGTTCAGAGACAACACACAGCTCTGATAGGAAGGCACACCAACCTTCGAAGGCTTCACCCTGCTTCTGACCATCTGGCCATGGCCCAGCCTGAGACCCTCCCCACTCCAACCCAGAGGAGAAGTATCATGTGCCACAGTCAAAACATGCTCAGTGGGAGCCCCAGGTGCCAGGCACCTCTTATCCATCAGCCCTGAGTTTTAAAGGGAAACTTAGTACCGGGAGTGGGGGAGTACAGTTCAGGGCTGTACCATTTAGAGATGAAGCTAAGACAGAAAGCATGAAGATGATCCCAGGCCCAGTTTGTTACCGTGTGTGTGTGTGTGTGTG
>LOJH01004582.1:6715-25380 GCA_001685095.1 Ellobius talpinus | reverse complement strand
GGACTTCCCACATCAAGTTTGGACTCCCAATATGCAGGCAAAAATCAGTGTGCAGCCACATGTGCCTATGAGCCCAGCTTTGGGGAGGTAGAGATGAGGCTTGTCGACCAGTCAGTCTACCCAAAGCAGTAAACTCTAGGTTCAATGACTATGAAGAAGAAGGGAAAGAAGAGGAGGAAGAGGAGGAGAAGGAAAAAAAGAAAGAAAGGAAGGAAAAAGGGAGGGAGAGAGGGAGGGAAGGAGGGAAGAAGGATGAAGGGAGAACTAAAATGACTGAGGAAGGGTTCTCAGTATCAATCTCAAGATACACCTGTGCATATGCACATACAAGCACATATACACACAAAGTGTTTTTTTTAAATGAAATGTACTTTAAGACTTCAAGACTATGTTGTTTAGGCAGGTGGATCTCTGTGAGTTTGAGGCCAGCCTGGTCTACATTCTGAGTTCCAGGACAGATAGGGCTGTGTTGGGAGATCCTGTCTCAAAAAAAAAAGTTCTTTGAGGTTGCTGTTATTTAAACCTTAGCTATCTCCAACAGTATCTTGGCTAAATTGGTGAAATGACATTGCATTTCTCAGCTGAGCATAGGAAAGATGTTATAAGCAGGGGACATTTCCCTAACATGGAAGAAGAGGTGGCTTGAATGCATCTTTCCCGTTCCTGCTTTGTCTCACTTGCCACTCTCCTTTTGACTTCTAGCTAAATAAAGGAAGCACATAGAGAATGACTCTCTCAAGCACCCACCACCAGAGTATGTCCCAGGAGTCACTTTCCCTCCCAGTCCTCACAGGGCCTAGCAAGACCTCCACATCAGCGGGCACAGACTTTCCTCCAGCAATGAAACCTGCCACTCTAGTTCTCATTTGCCAAGGCCAGCATGACTTGGACATTCCTCTTCACTAGTACCTGCCCCCTTCAGATACCCGTGAAAGTCAGAAGGAATGCCAACAATGCAGATAAGTCCCCGATAACTGGCAGCTGAATGAATGGAGCCACATTACCAGGAAGGCTGCTGTCAAAGTGAGTGAAGGGTTCCCAGAAGACTTGGCTGCAGTGGCCTCAACTTACAGCACCTTCCCCTGAGCCAAGCAGGCTGGTATGTCCTATCTAAAGTCTCCTAGGAATGAGACAATCCCTCTGATCTTGTGACAGCTGCTTGGCACAACAAAGCCATCCCCTGTGGCTGCTGGGAAGGGGGGCAGTCATGCATTTTCACCAGTAGGAATGAATTCAAATGGCTGTGAGGGAAATACTGACTGGGGGGGCATTGAAGAACCCATTGACCTCTTGTGTAGATGGATCTATTGACTGGTTTTAGACTCAGAACTTCATAGTCAAATGAGTCTCTGAGATCAACAGGTAAGGCACTTTCTAACGTGAATACTTTGGAACAATCGTTGCCTTCTACCTATTTTCAGGATGGCAAGGACCCAGGAAGAGTCCACAAACAGAACCCGGGGAGAGTGAGCTTCCATCTTCCCTCTGGACTCCATCTACCTCTGATGTCTGAGCAGCTCGCTTGTTGGTTGGATTCCGTACTCACTCTCTGCAAGCTTCTCAATTCCATGGCCAACCTCAGTTACGATTTGATCTTTCTTTCACCCTCCACTGTGATTTTAGAACAGCTGGTGTCCTCCCAAGCCCGAATAGTAGTTGGACACATTGCTGGCCCTGGGACATTAGCTTCCCAGTCCTGTAAAAAGAACAATGGAATTTCCAGGAAAAGCTGAGCAGGTGAGTCATGAGGCACTTCGTGTGACGTGGCATCCTACTTGTGTGTGGAAAGTATTTTTGTGTAAAAATGAGTGTGAATATTTTGAGTAAAGAAAAAATAGGGAATGGTGAGAGTTTCCTTTCAATAGCAACCATCATTCAGGACTCTTAATAAAAGTGAAGTTTGTGTTTCAGAACACTCAGTTTAGAATCAGTACAGTGCTCCTTAAACCCCAAAGTGGTCTGTCTCCATCATTAACTAAAGCCTAGAGGGAGAGGAGTGTAACGTGTGTACTCTGCCCAGCTCTTTCCACCAAGGCCTTTCACAATAGCCCCTTTACCTACATTTCCTACCGTTTCCAGGTTTTAATTTAGAAGCCCTATGATATATTTGACATAAATGCCAAGGAGATTGTACGTAATTACTGATCATTGGCAGCAACCCAGATGTGAGGCAATTATACATCTAGACAAAGTCGATAATTGGACTGATAATGAACCTGAAGCAGAAACACTCTCTTACTCTGTGCCTCCTGGAGCTGAAAGGGAAGGCTTCTGAGTCGTTTAAACAAGGTATTGAATGGCTTTCTGCCATGAAAGTCTGCTAGCCATACCAAAAGGAACTACTGCAGCTCTTTATGCTATCAAGGGTCTAATATGAGCGCATTCTCCAGAAAAGTCCGGGGAATTATTAGTATGAAATCATTCCTGAAATGTTTAAAATTTGTGTGGGAACGTACAACTATGTTATGCATAGTTCTTACTCTGGGTCATGGTCAAAAACATTGGGTAGACACTGGCTCAGTGAGCAAACAAACATTGTCCTTTCAAAGATAATTAGTGGAATGCTTGTTCAAAAATAGGCTCTGTCTTAACCCCCTGAATCTCTTTGTATTCTACAGAAATCCGTTCCGAGTGTCAAAACCTAGCAAACTACTTAAGAAGTTCAGCTTCTCCTTCATCCCTCCAATCATTGCAAACACTGCAAATTTGACCTCTTGACCTCTTGACATGTTGACAATTCAACCTCTCAACTTCCATGGCCACCAGGCCAGATCAGGCCTTCTGTCTTTCCCATGTACTATTGCAGCTCTCTTAATTGAACCAAAAAGAGTCAGACAAAATGAATACGTCAGGCAGTCTGAGATACACATAAAAATTTCAGTCACCACAGGCAAATCACCCAAAAATGTAGATTCCGTATGTCAGCTTATTCTGACAGTTTAGTACCATACAGTGGGCAGTTAATACACGACGGAAAGCTGGGGGGTCCAAGAGCAAGGCCCTTGCAGGCTGATTGTCTGGTGAGGGCTTGATCTCTGGTTTGTAGATGGTAGCCTCTAGCAAGTCTCTGGCATTGTGAAGAAGCAAGCTTCCAGAGGCCATGTTGGTAAGGACACCAATCCAGTCTCATGCTCTAAGAATGCCCCCAAAGGTACCACCTCTTAATACCATCTTGTGGAGTGGAGAGAAATTCACCAACAGAAACACAGCCAGACATAGTACGGGGTGACACAGATTGTGTATCTCTGCTGGATTGGATGGATTTAGAGAGTATGCTTAAAGCTTTTAGACATTATCCGAAACCTACCCCTACATTTCATGGTCAGAAAAATGGCAAATGAGTTGTTGGTCTACACCTGAACTCTGCAGGTGATCTAGGTGAGTGTCACTTACCCAACTCCTGACCACATGTAGCAGCTATGAAAGCCATTACTGGAAAGATTACCAGGGATTTGGATTTGCCCAAGTGCTAATGATCTATTAACTGGCTTATTGCTGCCACCCTATGTGTGTTTACCTTTCTTGAAGGGCGTGGATGGCGTTTCTACAAATACAAACAAACATTTACCAGAGCACAGGCAACATATATGATCCCGCTTTCTGCCATCAGATGTGTACAGACCGTTAACAAGGACCAAGACTTGATTTTATTTCTGTTGAGCTTGTTCATGCAAATCTGACTCAAAGTCTCAAACAGGTTGGGCAGATATCACCCAGCCCCCAACCTCTTGAGCTAGATGGTGGTCTCTTCATTTATCTCAAGCTGGCCATACACTCATAATCTTGTCTCGGTCTCCCGAAGCCCAAGCATACAGGCATGCTCTTCATGCCCCGTGCCATCAAATTGTAACTTATAGACCAGTAAATGTCCGTTCTGGGGAAACTAGAACCGAGCTGCCAGTAATCATGGTGCTGTCTGATTGCGTTGTTTGTGCTTGAGATGGGCAAAACCTGCTGTTCGTCAGTGATTGCCTTGAAAAAATCGTGAGCGATTCTGGCAGGGAATAGTGTTATTTATGATATGAATTAGACTGTTTTACATAAAGCACAAGATAAAACAAAAGCTGTCTAACAATCACATGTTTTTGGTTTTGCTTTTTGCTTCAGGATTTCTTCACTAGAGGCTTCAGGTTCTTACTCATTTGTATTGGTAGGCTGTTTCAGACTTGTGAAATAAAAGATTCTGCAGCTCCTTTGAAATTATATTCAGGACAATGAAATCACATAAAAATATCCAACTTCTTTGCCATGATACTGCTGAGCACTGGAGACACCAGTCTTTGCCTGGCAAGGGCCTGCTCCCAGCTGCTCTGTCTGCGGGACCGACAGAAGGGCTCTGTGTGGATGAAGAGGAGCCAGACATAACTGTACCAAGCCAGTGGAAGCAGAAGCAGGCATCAGGGGTCTGGACATCTGAGGAGAAAGTTGAAAATGAGCCAATGTATGAAAAGTTGGGAGGTGTTTTAAAGGGCTCTGAGAACATCAAAAGCTAGGCATTAGAAGAAAAAGAATCAAGAAATAAAACTGCCATTTTTTATAGGCCTTTTGGGCACACTCCCAATTCCATTGAGCCTAGAAATACTTAGTCGGGTTAAAGCTATTCATAATATAAAAATAAAAAGACATACTTTAAAGAAGAGAAAATGAATGGAAAAGTAAAGCTTTGGAAGAATGCAACCTTTGATAAGTCCTAACTTAGAGTTGATGTGATTTGCCATTGTTTGGCAGTGTTCCTACTTGGTGGGACTAGACAGTGAGACCCATGGGCCTGCAGACCCCGAGGAACAAATATCATCTTTGTGGGCAGCTTTGTTTGTGTAGGGAAACCTGAAGGGTGGTAAAGAGGGCAGAGAAGAATTCAATCTGAGCCACAGTTACCATCGTGCATACGAGTTGTGCACTTGTTGAGATAGACCCAAGGTGGTGGTTAAATGGGGTCCTTCCTGCAGTCTCAGCCCTTGTCAAGAGGCCTTTTTCAGAATTTCGGAGACATCACGTTAGTCGATTTTATTTTATTTTATTTTATTGTAATCTCTCCTGGACTTCCTAAAGTGTCTCACCTCACCTTGTATACAGAACACTACAAAATTTAAATTTTCATTAAAACAGTTTTTAAAGGTTTGCTCTAATTATAATCAATAAAGTTAATAGTTAGGGTTCCTGGAACGCAGTAGTAGGATTCAGGTCTAGCACGTGTGAGGAGCTGTGCTGAATGCTGTGTACCAACCACAACGAAACAATTACATTCCTGTACCACACTAACCATATTGAAAGTGCTTGTAGCAAGCTCAGTATCTTCTGCACTGTAGAATCTGCAGGTTTCTAGCTCTAGGTTCTCCATATCTGTAAAGTACAGCATAGTTAAGGCAGACCTTTATTGCATATGTATTATGGGGGTTCTGTTTTGCTTTGATTTCAGATTTTCATGAAGCCCCTTAAATCACAGTGGCTTGTTTGTCCTTCCTCTGAAACAGGACGTATGTCTTAGATCACAGAGGACAAAGGAAAATTAACTGAGAAGAGAGGCCCTGGCACTCTGCAGAGAACAAGTCAGTTCTCCATGTCTGCTTCCTGCATCTCTACTTGCCCGGCTTTTCTCTAATCTTCCTTCGTAAACTTTCAAAACTCTGCCTCCTTGGGCTTCTAACTCCCATTCTTACGAATGCCTACTTCACTTCCCACCTTCCCTTAGTGCCTTGTGCTGTCTTCAGATGACGCAGCTGCACCTTTACAGCAGAAATCAACGTGTAATGTCCTCTCCATCCTTGAGCACTCCTGACAGTGTCATAGAAGCACAGCGCAGTCAATGAACCCCTGCAACATACTGTGTGGTGAGAATATGAACCTCGGCTGCTTAGAGTAAGTCAGTTGCTGTCAATAGTAAATTTTCTTTCTTCAAGATTGCCTGAGAATTTGTAAGCCACTAGATGGGGCAGTCAGAGCCTGAGAAATCAAAGAATAATAACAATAACAGCTCTTATAAAATCAACCACAAAGCAACAAATTATATAAAGGTCATGAGAGATGTCTTTTTCACATAATAGCCACCATGACTGGTGTGAAGTGAGATAAAATGGAGTGTACTTCATTAATTTTTCTTGCTAGTATTTTCCATGAGGTGCCTAACATTAAACAATGTGAGGAAATTCACAAGTGATCATTGCAAAGTGTGTACTTTGGTGACTTCTCCTGCGGGCTTCACCATTTTAAAGTCAGCGCTTCAGTTGACTTTCATGTGTTTTCTGGGCTCTGTGGCC
This sequence comes from Ellobius talpinus, assembly GCA_001685095.1. Taxonomy (NCBI): domain Eukaryota; kingdom Metazoa; phylum Chordata; class Mammalia; order Rodentia; family Cricetidae; genus Ellobius; species Ellobius talpinus. The sequence continues at coordinate 19,123 of LOJH01004582.1, read as the reverse complement.
ATTGCCACTCTGTGATTCTAAAATGTTCCCACTGACAGCCACATCCTTATTAACAGTGTGTTCCAATATCCTCTTTCTGATACCACTGGCAGTCACTCATGCACTTCCTGTGTCTTTACATTTTCCTGCTCTTGACATTTCACAGGAAGTGAACTCTATATTATGCCTACTCTTTATTATATAGTCCATAGCCTGCTCTTTATTATGCAGCCCATAGTCTACATTTTATTATATAGTCCATTGTCTTTTTTCTTTTCAATTATGTTATTTTATCTATTTTTTTTCATGCTATATGTTTTGATCATATTATTTCCCCTCCTCCAACTCTTCCCAGAGTATCTCCACTCCCAGACACACCCAAACTGCCGGGAAAGGAGGAATCAGTTTTCTCCAGTGGAGCAACACTGGTTCTATCAACCATCCTTTATGTAAGGCTCATCCCTTCATATGACAACCATCTATTATGATAACTCAGTAATCCCCCTCTATGTGGACATACCACATTTTGTTTATCTGTTCATCAATTGACTAACATTTGAGCTGTCTACACCCACTGGATATTACAGACAAACTTTTATAATGTTCTTATACTATTTCTAAAAGACCCCAGAGAGATTTTTGTCTGCTATTATGTTGCTAATAAAGTGATGGCTCTTGGAAAGCATTCAGTCTAATTCAGATTAGAGTCTTCACATGCAGCTCTATTAGTTTCCTGACTCTACCTCAGGTTGGTCCAGCAGGATTTTACCTCCCTGAATCCCAACAACAACAGACCTCCTCAGAGGAATCACCCTCTGGTTAGAAAAAGGCAGACTGGGACAAATCCATCAGGCAGTTTCCAATCAGATGGCTGCAGCGAGGACTTCCCTTTGGGGGTCACTGATGCTCCATTCTTCTCTCCTTTAGCATCCTCCATCTAGCCCAGTGTGGGAACTCTCTGTCCAAGGTGTGGCAACATAAACAGGTAGCCACCATTTGGCACCGCATCTCCCTGGAGACATTATTTAATGTGGGCTGTAAGGTCCATGGAAGACAGACAGGTGAGTTTCTCTTTAGTTTACTGTGACAGTGGGGGCATTAGGAACATGAAGATGGTGGTGGTTACAAGGGAGTTGGCAGCAAGATTTATATGGAAATGAAAACTGTCCATAGTCCTGTGTCTTTTTCTCCTCTAAATGAGGCAAATGGCTAAGCTGAAGAAGTAGAGCCTGTCCCCAAGTTCCCAAGCTTAGTAAAACAAAGGTGTTCCTACAGGATCTGTGGGCCATTTAGTGACATTCTTAGCCTATAGTGTTACAATCATTTTATTAAATCCCAACTATTATTCTTTTTCACAAGCATTGCCTTCCACATAACCAGGCCAAACATTCTCTCTGCACACATTGTCACAGGCTTGGCTAGGAAGTGGTGCTTGCCTGCCTATACATACAGTACACTTGGACTTGTGCGCACAGACCTGGGTTATGAAGCAACTTCATGTTTTTTTGCTCCAGATCTCCCTCAGAAATGTTTAAATGCCACCTTTCTGTGGAAGTCTGTGGTTATTTTCTTCTTCTTTTCTGTTCTGTATGGGTATTTGCAAGTATCTCTGGAAGCCCTCAGGCTTGTGTGATTCTGTGAGTTTCTCAGGCAGAGGTTCTTTTCCATTCGATCATTTCTCTATAATCAAATAATAATAATAATAATAATAATAATAATAATAATAATAATAATAAATGTGTAAAAGGCATTTGTGGTGTCTTTTATGAGAAAGGACAGACAAGGTGTGCTATGGTATGTAGGAAATACAGATTTCTGAAATTGCTAAATGTGTTTAAAGAAATAAAATTATCAGCCTCTTCTATCCCCAGGGACATTCCAACATGGCTTAAAAATGTTATTTGGGGGCTGTTATAAAGGAAGCCAAGGGAATGAGCAACACCAGGAGACCAGATGGGACACAAAACATTCCAATGTTTTGTTTAGAAAATTCCAACCTGTCCATTATGAACATATATTGTCACGTAGCTAAGAGGTCTCCAAGCCGAATTCTTGGTCTCTGTGTTTCCTGAACAAAGAGGAAAATGTGTAGCTCTCTTTTTCATAGTTTAAAAAGCACAATTAAACCTTTGATACATTTCTGAGCATTTCCACAAAGAAACTGTCCTACGTGCAATAAAAGTCTATTTGGTAGGAAATGAATCAAGGAAAGCCCTGGGGACCTTTACTAACCCTTTAACTTCCTCTGCAACTTCCATTATCACACCAACTCATGCAGGAAGCACATTTACCTAAGTCCCTATACCTTGGCAGTTTGGGGACAACTGCATAAGCATGAGTTTCCATTGAGGGTTTGTTGCTGAACCCTAATGTCTTCCTCAGGAGAGAGGGCGAAAAGGCGTGACGTCAACAAACGCAGACACTAGGAGTCAGGTCTAAGGTTTACAACAGACTCGTTTATTCAACAATGGGGGTAGGGGAAAACTTATATACCCCTCTGACAGTGCCAGGCACACTCCAGGTTGGCTTCTTTTGGCCTGGTAGGACTTCCTACAAGGGTTCTCTGTGCATTGGCTGTGTCTAGCTTTTCTGGGATTTAACTCTGTGTCAATAGAAATCTACACAAGTTAAGATGTTGAGTCCTCCTGAATTCCAGATTATTTCTTTTTCAAACCCTTGCTCATTTGCAGTCTAGACTTCTAAGGGATATCCCAAATCTCAGAGTGCTCCTATAAATTTATAATGTGGCTGCCCTGGCTGTCTCTCCATCCACATTTCCATCACCCTAATCCTCCAGCTCCCCCAACCCTGAAGTCAAGGTCCTTCCTGGCAGCTCGCACTTCATTGAAGACTATTATTATTTCTTCAGGAAAGAAGTCTAAATACCGTTTTTGAAAAGGTATTCATCCAGGGGACTTGGGAAATATCTCAATTGGCAAGGTCTTTGCCACATAAGTATGAAGACCTGAATTCAGTTCCTACCACCCATGGAAACAGCCAAGTGTGATGGCCTATGCTGGAAATTCCAGCACTGGTGTGTACGTATGTGTGGCAGCAGGTAAAGACAGATGAACAGCTGCACTCACTGGACAAATAAGTCTAGACTAATCAGTGCACCCAGGTACAAGTGAAAGACCTGGTCTCAAAACACAAGGTGGACAGACAGCTTCTGAGACATCACACCCAAGGTTGACCTCTGGACTCCACACACATGTGCAGACACATTCAATCTGCACACATGTGAACGCACACTGCTCAGACACATGTGAACAAATGTTCATCCAGAATTTCTCATCCATCAGTCAAATCATTCATTCTTTGGAATATTGGGAATTTTCCCCCCTTTTAGCTACTTATCCTGGGACCAACATATTCACAGCTGCCTTCACCATATGCCAGAATGACGGCCGTAGCCTCTTAGTTCTTTGTTGGCTGATAAGGAGGTTATAGGCAGGACGACAATTTAAAACTGCTACATGTGCTAGGTGCTATCAGTCCCATAATATGTACTGTAAATGAGGACCTACCTTCACATAAGGTTGTTTAGGGTCCCCTGAATGCTACCAAACAGACATTAACATGGGCATCCTTCAACATTATTGCCATCAAATCAAATCAGTATCCCCCCTCAGAACTTGCAAAGTATTCCATATTTTCCCCAGATTGGATAAATGTGTTTGTGGAGTTTCCTGTCTGGAAGGATTCCACCTGTCCATCCTGTTTCCTTTCCATAACATCGCCACGGATGGCTCGTCTGATGAAACAAACTGCAAGACCACCTGACCCCATACACTCGTAAACATCCTCACGTTTACTGCTTGCCAGTCATCCTGGAGCCTGTGTCTATCCCGACACATAAGCCCCATCCATCCTCCATGGCCTATTAGCAAGTTACTCTCTCCCACAAAACTTTCTGAAAATTACTCAAGCTAATTTTCCCCATTCTAATTCCTACTGTGCTTATAGCCTTCTTATAGTGTTTATTGTGCTGTGGGCCATGGAGCAGGTTGTAAATTATGCTTTGCCTTTGAAGGTATCCCAAAATAGGTGTAAACTTTACAGTTTTATTATCTTTTTTCAGTTATGATACAAAGTATTGGGGCTCTTCATGGCACTTCCACACGTATGTTTCATTACACTTTGCTCTTAGCTGTCCCTCCTCTTGCCTTGTTTGCATTTCCTCTACTCAAGCCTCACTGTTCCCGTTCTCATCAAATAAACCCATCTTTTACTTTCGTGTCCCAGGAACTGTGTTACCCTGACTCTCTGCCTCCCCGCTGACTTCATCCCCCGCCCCCCCGTCACTTGTATTTCCCTTTCTACTTTCAGTCAATCTTTGGTTTGATTGATTCTCTGAATTGCTCTTCCAGACTCTGTTTCATTCACTTCTGATCTACTCTTTATTATTTCTTGCCATCTGCTCCTTTAGGATCCAGTTTGTTCTCATTTTTCTAAGACCTCGGAGTGAATCATTGATTATTTGGAATCTCTCTAGCATATTACAATACCTGTAGCTACAAAGACCCCTTTTAGAACTAACAGCCTTAACCATCTCTTAATGATTATTGTAAATTGTGCTTACATTTTCAGTTGATTCTAGATTTATTTTTAAGATTATGCCCTAATTTCTTAATGACTCAGTGGTCATTTAAGAGTATATTGGTCAATATCCAAGTATTTGTTTAATTTCTATATTTCTATTGCTAATGATTTCAAGTTTTATTTCATTATAATTTGATAAGACACATGAAATTATTTTGATTATTTTATGTTTATTAAGACTTGCTTTTGGAGCTTGCTCTGAGCAGGCAGGAAGAAGCCATGGACCTGTTTTGTGGCATTAAAACCTAGTGGCTGGAGGTGAACATATATATGTCGGCTCAGAGCAGTTTGCTCTGAGAGGGTGGGAATAAGCCATGGGCTGTTATGGTGAGCAAATATATGGTGGGGTATGGGTAGAAAGGGACAGAGAGAGGCCCATGCTCTATAGAAAGAGACAGATCTGAAGAGGCTAAGGCTGTGAAGAACAAGTTGATGTGAGAGGCCTGCTTGCCACCTGAAGACATGGTATTGTCTGGTTCTGGACTGTGGCCAAGGGCCATGTCTGGATTGGTGACCCTACTGCAGCCATGGTCTGTATCAATGCCCATGGCCCCTGCTACCACTGAGGGCCATAAGGATACCTGGGATGGAGGTTTCTGAGGGTTATACCACCCACAGGGACTATGCTGAGCTGAATGGTCTGGGCTGCCGCCCGAGGCCATGAAGTTATCTGGGCTTGAGCTGCAGCCAGGGGCCATGTCTGGATCTTTGGCCCCTCCACAGCCAGGATCTGTGTTGATATCCATGGCATAGGTTACCCTCTGGGGTCATGTGGATCCCCAGGGTCTGAGCACCCACCTAGGGCTATATTGGGGCCTGAGGGCCACTCTGTAGCTGGGATGATGCTGTTAAGAGTGGCCTGTCTTGCCACCTAGGGCCACAGTGGCATCTGGTCCCGGGCTGCTTCTGATTACCGTGTCTGAGTTCATGGTCCTAAAGCAGTTGGAATCTATAATGATGTCCATGGCCCATGTCACCACCAAGGGCCACACGGATGCCCAGGTTGGCAACCAAGGGGCATGCCATGGCTAGGGCCATGACAATTTGGGTGGCTTGCATGGCCACCAGAGACCATGGTGTCAACTTGACCTGAGTTGCTGTGGGGAAGGGGAGCTGTTTGGGTTCATGGCCTTACTGAGAACAGGGTCTGCATCTTTGTCAGTGGCTCCTATTACCACTGAAGGCTGTGCAAATGCCAATGGGGACATTCAGATTGGGTGGACAGTGCTGACACTTGGGGCCAGGGAAACATCTGGGCTGGACTGTACCCGAGGACCATGTTGGGGTTCATGGCCCTACCACAACCTGAGACTGTATTGATATCTATGGCTCCTGTTACCATCCAAGGCAGTGCAGAAACTGGAGGCCATGTTGGTGACAAAAGGCCGTGTGTCCATGGTGGCCATGCATATCCGAGTACCTTACGTAGAAACTTGGGGCTATGGTGACACCCAGGCCTGAACTCCAGGCTGGGGCCATGTCTGGGCCCATGCCCCTTCTGCAGCCATGATCTGGCTCCTTGTATCTCCATAAGCCACAAGAACCCCTGGCCTCTGGGCTGCTACCTGTGACCATGCTGGAGTTGGAGGGACATTTTGCTCCTGGGACCATGCCAACTCTAGTGGCCTGCACTGCCACCTGTGGCGAAGGTGTCATCCAGGCCAAACAGTTGCTAAAGGCTATGTCTGGGTCTGTGGCTCCACTGCAGTCGGCGTCTACATAGATATCCAAGGCTCCAGTTACTACTGATGGCAATGCAGATACATGGGGCACAGACGCACCACAAGAAAACTGGCCCCACTCCTAGTAGGAGAGCTTCCCCCCACCCCGGGAATGCTCACCATGGGCCTGGGAGAGGTACCCCTGCCCCTCACCTGAGAGGAGTGGTCACAGCAGCCTGGACAGACTAATTCATCTGCCATCCAGGCACACATCCAGGGATTGGAGTTGGCACACTCTAACCTGTTGTGGGCTTATCCTTCCATATGCTGTGAATACATATTGTTCTCATTGGTTAATAATAAAGCTGATTTGGCCTATAGTATGGCAGAATAAGGCTAGGCAGGAAAGCCAAACTGAAAATGCAGACAGGAAGAATGGTGGAGAGAGGGAGATACAAGACAACTGTCCAAGGAACAAGATGTACTAAAGAACAGGCAAAGCTATGAAGCCAGATGGTAAAATGTAGATTAATAGAAATGGGTTAATTTAAGTTGTAAGAGCTAATTAGCAATAAGCCCGAGCTATAGGCCAAACATCCTATAATTAATACAAGCTTTTGTTTATTTGAGACCAGGCAGTTGGGACAAAGAAAAGCTCTGCCTCTGCTTACACCAACATCTACCACATCTGTTCCAGTGTTTGAAGGAACTGATGCTGTGGAACCATAGCTATCAGAGAGAAATGTCAGTGGGGGACAAGTTTTGATGGTGTACCAAAGCCAGAGGACTTGAACCTGACCAGCAACTCATTACACAATGACCATTTGCAAGCAATGCTGTTTGCACATAAGGATCTATCACATGATACACCATAACTTCCAATGCCACTACAGTGAATGAAGGGGCAATGGAGAGGTGGGGAAAATGAAGGACTGGAGTGTCTTTCCATTTTTTTTAATGTTGTTGATTTTTATCTTACTTTTATTCTTTTTAGCTTTCCTTTCGGGGGGCATTACAAGAGTGAGTGTCTTCTGTACCTATATCTGATGGAATTTTCTAAAGGTAACTGTTGAGTGTATATTATCCACTGGATAATTTAAATCTAGTTTCTTGGTGGGTTTTTAGTTTGGATTTCCAAGATGAGAGTGGCGACTGGAGAAATGATACATCATTCAAAAAGACTTGGTGCTGTTGCAGGGGACCTGAGTTCAGTTTCCAGCCCCTACGTCTGGCTGCTTATGACTGTCTGCTAAACCAGCTCCAGGAGTTCTGACACCTTCTTCTGACCACTGCCATCGCCTGCCCTCACGTGCCTACATCCCCACACAGACACACCTACATATACCTAATTCAAACCAAGGGTACCTGAAAAGGTAAGTCAACCAACAACATAAGAAAAAGTCATCAACTTCCTGGTTTCTGTGGTTACTCCAGGCTAAATAATCATATCTGAAGACGCAGAGCTAGGTACGGTGAGAGAGTGCGTGGTGAAAGCATATAGTGTTTTTCTCAAATATCTTTTGCTATTTTAAGTCACTAGATATAAATGACAGCTTGAGACACTGGATTCAGGTATGCTCACTCGAAGAAACCACTGAAATTCTGACTCTCTTTGATGCTTTTTTTTCCTATTTCTGTACTAACTGAGTGTATGTAAGAGAGTCTGGAAGGGAAGGGCTGTTTTCTCCCCTAGAACAAGCCTTGGCTGTGTGGCTAATCCGGTGTGTTTTGAAAGGGTCTCAATTTCCTTCCCTTGATCTAAGGGGAGTTGTGTTTGATCTATCCCACCTAATCTCTCATTTCCAACCAGATGAGGAAACATGCTTCTCAGAAATCCACACCACTGTGTTTAAGAGGAGCAGATAAGCAGAGGAAAGCAGTTAAAAACAGATCTGAGTTTAGATTTTTAAATTTAAGTTGTGCGTTAGTCTGACAGTTCCTCCAAGAGACTCCATCTGAAGCTGCTCTTGTCAGTAGCCAGAGTCTTCTAACGTAGATGAACTACCGTAGTGTCAGGGCTCTTCCTCTCCTCCTAGGAACATCACTAGGATGTCTGAAGAAGTGGGAAACTTCCACTGTGTCCATTAAAGTTAATACGCTAAATGTTTGCTAAATCTCTGTGCTCCTGACATTGAGAAGACCAGAAAAGCTACCCAACTTAAAGTCTTTATTTCAGTTATCACCCGGGATGTTTCTATCAGCCTCAATAAATGTGCGTCATCTTAACTCGTCTTGAAAAACATGGTTGTGTGATATCTGTGTAGGAAAGGGTACAGAAAGCAGAGCTTTTGCTCTGTTGGATAATCAATATAAGGACAAAAATGGACAAATATTCTTAATCCTCCATTTTTAACTAAAATATAATTACATTGTTTCTCCCTTGTCACGCCCTCTAACTTCTCTTATGCTTCCCACCCCTTTGAAATTCATGGCCTCTTTTTCTTTAATTATTATTTTTACACACACACACAGAAAAACAAACTTCTGACAATATTTTAGAAAAATCCTATTCAGGAATGTGGTAGCAGACAAAGCCGAGGTTTCCGTGGGAGGGGAACACAAGATGAGCTCCACACTCACCCGGGCTTTACTTCATTTAAATTACAGGGAAGTGCAGATCCAGCAGAAAGAAGGGGTCTTCTGGGAGAAATAGACCAGCTGGCAGGCCTGCTGAGAAAGATGGAGCTCAGAGGACAGGTCACAGGAGAGGACAGAGCTGCACATAGCATAGAAAGTGTTTGTATTTCCCCTTGAACACTTCAGTTCCTGCAAACAGTACAAGACAGCAAGGGCTGGATGATAGCCATTGAGGGTAAAGGGTGACTATTCTAGGTATCATCCATGCTAAGATTAGATTAGAACTCATGAAAGAAAAGCCAGAGAATAGTACCCCAACAGCTCTGCTTACGGGAGCTACAGGAGCCCCAGCAAAGACTCAGTGACACTTTGCTGGAATCAGGCTGATCCTTCAAGAAATCAATGAGCTTCCAAGGCAATACACAGCATTGTCCAAAAGAAGAAAAACATCTTGATATCCACCTTCTAATAGAGAAATAAAATATTCCATAAAATTTTTAAGATGTTGAAAATGACTCTTAAGGAAAATAGTAAATTGAAGCACAATCAGTGCTAAGAGAAACCCAAACCAAGATAAACATTTTTAAAGAAAATATAGATATAATGGAAGACTAGGCGGGGACATTTGGTGTAAAATAAAATATCTGATGTGGAAACATCTGTAGAAGCTATTAGAAAACTGGAAGACCCAGAAGGAATTAAATTCCTTGGAAATTGTTCAATATACAATACACTAAATAAAGTACGCTGGGGCCAACGGAGGCATTGAGTATGTCAGAGACATAGTGCCCATGAGGCAATCTTGAGCAATGCTGAGAGCACTGACTGTGGCAACTGAAGGATGCAAGTGGGTGCCAGGAGAGCCAAGGAAGAGGGAAACAAAGAGCAAGGCACAAGAAAGCATTTGAGAAGATTAGAGTTAAGAGTCTTCAAACTTTGAACATAAACATCAATTCAAACAGTTAAAAAAATGACACATCCAAAGCAAAAAGAGAACAATTTCTAGGCCAATTATAATTAAGTTGATTAAAAATAAGCCTAGGACAAGAGAAAATTTTAAGACCACCCAGAGCAAACACGTTAAAAACTACGGAAGCTGGAAGATGACGGAGGGGTGGGGCTCTGGAGAGGAGCATGTTGCCAAAGCATGACTTCATAGCCCTAAGAAGTGTCCTGAAAATGATGGCAAGATAAAGACATTTCAAATAAAGAACCAAAATATGTCATAAACAGCAGAACTATATAACTAGGGTGCTTTTGAAAAAGCTTGTCAGCCTGCTAAATGATTGATACTTCAAAGGACCCAGCAAAGAAATTAGTGTGTAAGAGAGTAAACACGTTGGAAAACAATGAAGACAGCCATATGTTTAGCAAACTTAACCTAGTTTGCTTCCTGTTGCTGTGGTAAATACCATGACCAGAAACAACTCTGGGAGGAAAAGGTTTATTCCGTCTTATAAACCCCAGGTCACAATCCATGACTGAGGAAAAGCAGGATAGGAACTCAAGGAAGAAACCCAGAGGCAGGAACTGAAGTAGATGCCATGAAGGAACGCTACCTATTGGCTTGCTTTCCATGGTTTGCTCAGCATACTTTCTAATACCATCCAGGACCTGCCTAGGGGTGACACCACCCACAGTGGGCTTAGCCCACATCCATTAAAGAAAACATCCCTACAGACTTTCACAGGGCAATCTGATGAGTCAATTCCACAGTTGGGGTTCCTTCAAAAAAAAATTCCAACCCAGCACAGACATCTCAATTTCATTATAAGACAAGCACCATTTTGAACAAAAGACAATTATGTAATGATTCATTTTAACTCAGATAAAATTTAAAGATAAAAAGGATGGGGGAATAGATTCTATAAGATTCTTCTGTTGTCTATAAAGATACATAAATTTAATTTAAACAAAACTTACTAAACTGTAGTTATTAAAATGCGGTTTAATAATAAGTTTAATAATAATGGTTCAATAATAAGTGTGATAATCCTAAGACCAGTCACTGAAAGTACAAAGAAGGGTACTGAAGTAAAATAAACAGGCAGATAGAAAAGTGACACATATTCCATCAGTGTGCATAACAAAAAGGGAGGAAGAACAAACAGAATTGCAAAGGACAGAAACAGGAAAAGTTGCAAGACAGTAGACTAAAAATCACATCAAGAATTATAGAATTCAGACGGAGTAAGCTGATTAACAGGCAGAGGTTGTCATACCATATACAAAGGCAAGACCTGACCTTGGAGAGGTGACTCAGTGGTTATGAGTATTTGTTGCTCTGCCTGCGGACCTGAGTTCAGTTCTCAGCATCGACCTACAACCACCTGTAACTCTAGCTCCAGGGATACGACAACCTCTTCTGACTTCCACGGGTATCTGCACCAATGTGCAAGTGCACACCCCCATACACAAAATCATAATTAAAAATTAAAGAAATTGTTTCTTAAGAAAAATTTAATGTGTATTTGAAGGAAAAACTCATAAAAAAGATAAGAAAACACCATGAGCTATTTTGTGCTTATAACCAATCCTACATAAATTTTTTTCAGAAATCAGAGGAAATGTTTCCCAGTGCATTTTATGAGTCCAATATTACCTTGATGCCAAATCCAGCAAAAACATAAAAAGAAAACTATGGGGAAATCCTCATCATTCATAAATCATAAAAATCCTTAACAAAATGTTAGCAAGTGAAATTCAGCAATATATTAAAATAATAATGTCCTGTGGCCAAGTGGAGGGTTACTAGAAATGCAATATTGGTTTTCTACTTGGAAATTGATCAGTCTGACCACGTGATAACAGAATAAAGGCCAAAGAAAGAGAAACATGTGGCTCTTTTAACAATTGTAGAAAGTGATTTAACAGGATCCAGTCTCCATTCATGATAGACTGGGCCCAGAAAACCAGAAAGAAGTTCCTCAGTCTGCTCTAGGTGTTTATAAAAACCTGGAGTCAAGCGCAGGGGTGCTTCAGGTCATGAAGTCCTCTGTCACCGTGGTATGTCTTTGTTGTGTACACTCGTCAGAATCCTTGGACCAGCACAGTCTGAAGTCTGAACTATGTCATAGATTCAAGAGTTTGGGTAATAAAAATACGTTAATATCTGAGTGTTTGGGTCTGCTTACATCTCATGCATTGAGCCCTCATCCCCATTGTGATGAAGAGGGCAAGGAGGCCTTAGGGGCCGAGTAGGCCATGATGGCAGAGCAATCACAGTTCTCAGGGAGACCAGGGCCTTCATGAAGAAGCCTGTGGAGGCTGATGTCCCCTTCCCTCGTCCTATGCAGTCCTAGCAAGAAGGGCTTCTCTGAGCCAGGAAATGGGATTTCACCAGACACCCATAATAATGAAAATGCCTTGGCATTCAGTGTTCAGAACTTGAAGAAATAAATTCCTCATATTTATAAACAATACATAGTCTCTTATGGCAGCCAGAATCTAATAAGACAGAATATATTAATAATCATTCAATTTTCACAAGCATATTACATTAATGCCAGATAATAGCAATAGAAAACATGGGGTAGGGGGCTGAAGAGATGGCTCAGAGGTTAAGAGCACTGGCTGCTCTTCCAAAGGT
>LOJH01004581.1:21475-33173 GCA_001685095.1 Ellobius talpinus | reverse complement strand
CTCTCTCTCTCTCTCTCTCTCTCTCTCTCTCTCTCTCTCTCTCTCTCCATTTTGCAGATCAGATATAATCTCTCAGCCACTGCTCCAGAGCCATGCCTGCCTGCCTGTTGACATGGTTCCTGAGATGATGATCAAAGACTAACCCTCGGAGATTGTAAGGAAGCCCCCAATTAAATGCTTTCTTCTGTAAGTTGCCTCATGGTGTCTCTTCACAACAGTAGAACAATAGATAGTAATATCTGCAGAAATATCACAGGACTTTGGTGGAAGCATCTCTCAGTGCAAGGGCTTCCCTATTCTGCACAGCTAGGGAGAAAGTTTGTTCTATCTGACTTAGCTTAAAGAATGTGGATTTGTCCTGAAACAACTAAGACGGGAAGTCTAGCTATTGGTCAGAACTCTGTGTGAAAAAATAATAGCACATGAGTACTTTTTAAACAAAGAGTGAGGGAGTGAGTGATCAACTGTGCAGATTTAAGAGATTCAAATTTGATTCTAGGTTCCCAAATCTGAGAAATGTGAAAGAAACCTTGTGGGTCTATGTGTCTGCCCCAGCGGCTCAAGCAACAACTGCGGCCTCTTCTGAGTTGTAGATTAAAATATTATCAAATTATAGAGATTTCCTTCTCAAGGCTTTAAGCCATATCCAACCCTCTAATCGTGGTAACAAATTATGTTACAGAGCCATAGTGATGAAAGCAACATGATACAGGCCCAGAAACAGAGGTGTAGATCAGATGGGGAACCTCCTTCAGCCAATGGCCTTTGAGAGGCTGGACCAGGATGAGGCGTGGCTTTGGGGTACCAAAAATCCATGGACCTGCATGCTTACCTCTCTCTCTTCCCGCACTCCTCACCTTGATGTTGGAACCCCATTCCTGTTTCATGAGTTCCTTTTTTAAAAAAAGAAAAACCTTAGTATACTCTATTCTGAGTTAGCTTAGGATTAATTGACTCTTGTTTCCCCCCATTTGATGTGTTCTGCATCATAGATTTGTGGAGGAGAAAGAAGACTCCATCAAAGAGTAGGCTAGAAGATTCAGGGGTAAGTCCACATAACCACAGACACCTAATTTTTTGTTTGTTTGTTTACTTGTTTTGTTTGTTTTTACTAAGATACCAACAAAACACACTGGAGGAAAATAAAACAGCATCTTCAAACAATAGTGCTAGGAAAACAGGATATTTACATGAAAAAACTGAAACTAGATCACTATCTCTAACTCTGCAGAAAAAAAATCAACTCTAAATGCATCAAAGAATTCAGCAAAAACCCTAAACTCTGAGTGTGCTATGTGAAAAGAGAGGATGCATTCTAACAGATCCACCATAGTAAGTATGGACCACAGTCACTGGGAAATAACACCAGCAATTGGCTAACAGGACCTCATGTAATCAAAAAGCTTTCTTCTTCTAAAGCAAAGGAAATTCTCCATTGGGTGGTTTGGCAGCCTAAGAAAATGGGGGGAAGTATTTGCCAGCTATACAACTGACAGAAGATTTGTAACTGAAATATACAAAAACTAAGAAGAAAACCAAAAGACCAACACCCAAAAACTAAACATCAAGACAAACAACCTAATTGAAATGAATCTGAGCATAGAGTTCTCAAAACAAGCAATAGAAACAGCTAATAATTTTAAACCAGTTTTCACAGAAAGGTAGATTAAAATAATTTGGAGATTCCATCTAACCTCGGTCAAATGGCAGTCATCAAGAAAACAAATGACAGTGAATGGTAGCAAGACATGAGGCAGGAGGAACTCTTACTTACTGTCCTCAGAACCATAAACTGGTGCTGTCCCTATGGAACTCAGTGTGGAGGTCTCTCAAAAAGCTAAAAATATAACCACCATATGACTCAGCTCTATCATTCCTGGGCATGTGCCCAAAGGACTCTGTATCCCATAACAGAGACAATTTTACATTCATATTCATTGTTGCTCTAGTCCAATATCTAGGAGAGAGCTTAGGTATCCATCAACTAATAAATGGATAATAAAATGCACTGGATATATATATATATATATATATATATATATACAATGAAATTTTACTCATCAATAAGAAATCGAAGGTATGAAATTTGTGGGAAAATGGTTGGAACTGAAAAGTACTATATAAGTGAAGTAACTCAGGCCCAGAAGAATTCTGTTTGCTCTCTCTCAAGTGTAGATCTTATTCCTAAATATTTAGATTTCTGAGCCTAAATGACAATGGCATTCCTATAGATGCCAGGAAACAGAAATAAGAGCCATGGGATATGGGGGATGTCCTTGGTAGGAATTATAAAGAAAAAATAAGACGAATATAGAGGCTTGGATAGTAGGGGCAGAAAGATTGAAATAGGGTGACATGGGAGGATGAGGAAGAGAAGAGTGTCTGAGTTTCATTCTGTTGCTGTGATAAAGCAGTCTGAACAGAATCAATTTAGGGAAAAAAGGGTTAATTTGGCTTGCAGGTCCAGGTCACAGCCCATCATGAGGGAAACCAGGCATGCGCTCAAGCAGGAACTGAAGCAGAAACCTCGGAGGAACAGCCGCTGAGACCACAGCCAGTGAGTATTAACCATGCAGAGTTGATGATGAGAACTAAAGGTAGATTAAAGTTATAAGTATAAATAAAATGGTGCTAGAAATCATGTTGAGGGAAAGATGGCTCCGTGTGTAAGAATGTTTGCTGTGCAAGCATGAAGACCTGAGTTCCAGTCATTAATATCCATACAAAAATCTGTGTAGCAGCGCTTCCTATATCTCCAGCACTGGGGACAAAAAGAGGCAGGAGTGTCAGTGGGAATTACTGGCCACCAACCCAGCTCTGGGTTTAATATGAGACCCAAAGAAAGAAAACAGAGAGAGATAGAGCAGGACACCCAGTGTCTTCTTCTGACCTGCCCATGGGCACTCACATGTAAACACACACACACACACACACACACACACACACACTCAGAAGGGAAAAAAACAAAAAGAAAGAAACGTGTTCAGACCTGCTACCCCTCAAAAGCAGGACTTTTAGACTTGGCTTCCTAAGTTCAAGATGTGAAGTAAAAGACATATGTACATATACATTATACATGTTTTGTTTTGATTACTTGTGTGTGTTATGTTCATGGGAATATGTGTAGTATGATATGAGTGTGGAATTCAGAGAGCAACTTGTGAGTTGTGGGAGTTGGTCCTCTCCTTTCATCATGTAGATCCTAAGGATCCAAACCTAGCATCGAGCATCTTTATCCATTGAGCCATCCTGATAGCCTTCAAAGAAATACACTGTTAACATGACCATAGAAAGCAAACACATTTAATTAAAATAACAAGTAGAAAATAGATGTTTAATTCTTGGGGTTTTTTGGGGGGGTTGCTATTGTTGTTGTTGTTGTTGTTGTTGTTGTTGTTGGTTTGGTTTGGTTTTTTGAGACTGAGTTTCTCTGTAGCTTTGGAGCCTGTCCTGGAACTAACTCATGTAGACCAGGCTGGCTTCAAACTCACAGAGATCCCCCTGCCTCTGCCTCCGAAGTTCTGGGATTAAAAACATGTGCCACCACTGCCTGGCTTAATTCTTGGTTTTTGGATGGTTTATTAACCAAACACAAAATGTGAAGTCTAGTGATTCAACAATTTACCATAACGTACAAACACTACAGAAGATCAATCAGAAAAATACAATGTTCAAGCTTCTGGCGAAGTGAAATTCTCCAGATTTCGCCTGGGGAGTAGCAGAAAGTTTTAATCATTCAAAGATAAGTCAAAAAATTTTTTGAACTTAAAATAAATGCAAAGTTTGTTTAGGATAGAAGTAGTTAGGGTCATAGTTTGTCTCTTCTTCCTCCTCCTCCTCCTTCTATTTACTTGTTTGTTTTGAGACTGCGTATCACATTATAGCTTTGGCTGGCTCGGAACACATGACAGCTTTCCTGCCTCAGCCTCTGTGCTGCATTCCTTTTTAAAAATAAGGTTTATTTATTTTTATTTTATGTGTATGAGTATTTTGCCTACAAGTAAATAATTTAAGTGTGCTGTCACTATATCTGCCTGGTGCCTGTGAAGACGCCAGCTCCCCTGGAACTGGAGTTCTTGATGGCTGTGAACTGTCAGCCATGGGTCCTCTGCAATAGCAGACAGTGCTCTTCACCTCTAGGCCATCTCTTCAGCTCCTGCCTAGTTCACTTTCATTCAACAGAGGTGAATATTACTATCTACCCCTCATATTCCTTCCCTTAAATAAAGTCTTGGGCTGATGAAGTTGTTTCACATTTTATTTCCTTCCTTTAAAATGAAGGAACAGGCAAAATGTACTTTTGGATATTCTAGGTGATGGGGCACAAAATAAATGGAGATGGAAACTTAACTATTAGTTACTCTTAGATAAAAATCATTTCTTATAAAGAAAAACAATTGACACTGGTAGAAAAATGATCCTCTCCCTTTAAGAGTATACCCCTTCTCCCGCTGCACAGTGAAACTCTTGAATATGGTTTTGGCAACTAAAAACTACCGCTTTTCAATTACTTAGGTGTCTGAAATGAACAGGGAGAAATATTTAGGTTGAATTAAGAAAGCTCTTGGTGTTTTTGTTTTTTTTTTTTTACTTTTTATATAATGGTAGCAATTAAAGTTATACACAAGAAAAGTAAAAGACAATTTAAAGGCCATTCACGGGAATCTGATGGTGTAGTAGGAAAATACATGGTATGTAAGTTTGAGAGCTGGGCTTCCATTCCAGCTACACACACACACACACACACACACATACACACACACACGCACATGCACACACGCAAACACAGGCACACATGCACACACACACACACACACACACAGAGAAGCATCATGTGCCTTGACAAAGTTTCTTTAGTAGTGAAATAAAGATGGTACCTGTGGTGAGATTGAGCTGGTGTGCTGAGACACTGCCTGCTTCATAGTGCTAACTCCCTCCCAAACACTGGAAATACGGCAGTGAAAAATGAACGTGGCTCCTTCTTCCACAGACATTATCAATATAGCAGATGAGGTATGCAGTAATAATGGGGCAAATGATTTCTTCTAAAGAGGAGCTATTTTCCCTTTCCATCACCTTATTTGTCATAAAAAGAATGCCTTTTTATGGGACTTAAGTAAAGAATATAGACCTGCTATGTGTATCTACAGCTCTCTACAAACTTCTATTACTGTCTTTATAAAAGGGCTTACCAAATGCATACTCTTTAGATGGGTCTAGGCAAAGTAGAAAGATGAACTACACAGGCCCCACCTGCCCATGATGAGGAAGACAGGAAAAGGGGGCCCTGTAAGTTGTTCTTCTGGGTGAAAACACCAGCTAGTACTTTGAGAGAGTGGTGAGAAAAGAATTGGGAATTTGGAGGAGGCCAGAAGTTCAAGGTGCTCAGGGAGGACTTTTATGTAGCAGACACCTTTGGCCTGGCTCTGGACAACCTGGATGCATTTGGAATGAAACCGGTGAAGAGGAAGGTGATGGCGATAGTAAGCTCACTCATAAACCATAAACACAGATCTCAGAGAACAAACAGCAGTGGCAAGCCACAAGTAGCTGCACTTGAGTTAGACCACAGGACGCACCGACAGCCGAGCTGGCTATCAAAGTCTGAGGACAAACTACAGAGGCTCTTCAGTGCTGGATAGTGGATGAGCTGCTTCCAACAGCTGTGAGCTTTAGTGGTGACGGAGGATTGCAAGGGTGTAACTGAAACTGTAGGTCAGGAAAGGGACTCTACGGTGGGTGTTGGAGGGCTGCCATGACTCTCATACAACTCTTAGTGTTGTACCCCCACCCCCATCCCTGTGCCAAGCCAGGGTCTTAAACTGCCAGGGTTGTGGTGGGCTTGGGAACTTGAAGGAGTTTTGAATTCAGGATGGCTGAGACTCCCAGAAAACAAACGCCTTCTTCCAAATAGTATGGAACTCCTAAACTGGAACCAAAGTTTATTTTCCTCGGTGAAAAGAAAGCATTTCACGGCTGCAGCACAGTCCAATTTATCTGTAGTTTCATATCACAGAAATGGGGAAGAAAGAAAAACAGTTTCTAACAGCACTAATCTGCCATGACTCAAAAGCCCAGGACGTGCAAGCCAGACCTTCTAACTGCTTCTCACCCACTCAGGGCTGGGTCTTTAGCATTTGGTAACAGCTGATCAGAGAAAATTCATGTAACATTGGCACTCCGGGAACTCCCAAGGGCTAGATGGAACAAGCTGATCCAGACCCCTTCCCCATCCAGGAGCTCTGAGAACCAAAAAAGCTGTGGGGAGATGAGTGGCAGCTGGTGAGCCAATGGACAAGTAGCTGATGGGTTGCAGCCTTCCTCGATGACACACAGAGATCTGAAGAAAGCCAAGTTGCCCTGCCCAGATGTTCTAGAGCTTCAAAACTAAAAGAGAGAAAACAGATGTTCATTTTTTAAAAAAAAAATCAAAAAACAAACTACAAATGCAAAGCATAATTTACTACACAAGTGCATCCCAGGAGGACTTGCGGAATAAGAACTGATGTCTGCTAGCCCTCACAAGGTCTTAGAATGACAACTATGGAGAAGAGCGGTGCATGGTTCTCATCTCCAAATTAAATAAGAGCAAGAGAGGTAGCTAAAGACTTTGCCCCTGTTACCTCATAGAAGAGTCATTGCATAAAAACTAACAGACAAATAAAACAAGCAAAAGCCCACCAGGCACGGATTTACCAACACAGAGAAAATGCTAGGAAGCCATCTAAAGATAAGCTTTTGAAATATTCCAAGCACAGGGTTTTAAATCATCTTCATCCAAATAAGCAAACAGTTCCTGGGGCTGGGCCTTCAGGTATGAATGCAGTAAGTGGAGACAGCCAGAGGTTAGGCCCTTTCCCCCACTGATGAACAAGCAAGTGAGAATAATGTACCTCAGGGCTTTTCTTCAAAAGCTTTGCTCAGCTGCCTCCTCCTAAATTCAGGTGGTCAAAATCTGAGGTCATGAATTCTATAAAGGACAAGGAAGGTGCTAGAAAGGTCCAGAGGGGCTGTTTGGCATCTTGGATTGCCTTTAGGCTCTGTGCTTCACCCTGGCACTGTCTGAAATGAACTGCCTCCAAAGTCCTCAGCTCAATTATGAATGAATATTACCCACTCAGTCCAAGATTTCAGGACCCGGGTTCTTTCCTGAGATAGCATTCCACAGTTAGCGAAAGAGTAAAGGGAGTTTTGAAAAGTCCAGGGTACCTTTTCTTGCTAACGCATTCTTAAGATGGTCAGGTGAGATTTACCTTAAGATAACCCTAGATGAAAACTCTGAGTATTTAAAGAGTGAACTTGAACTCAGATAAGCCCTCAGGCTGTTGTCTTAGACTCCAAAATACTGGAAAAATGTCAAGAGGCCACCATTGTCACTTTCAAAGTTGGAACTCTGGAAGCTCAGGAAAAAAAACACCATAGTCATGGTATACCAGATCTCCTAAAACTCTGATAAGAAGTTAGAGCTAATGGCCAAGCAGTGTTTTAATTAATACAGTTTCTGTGTGGTTATTTTGGGTGTAAGCTAGCCGGGTGACTGGGACAAACAAGCAGCCCCTCCTCCTACAAATGTTAGAAAACACAGATATTTATACCACAATTCATAATGGTAGCAAAATTACAGTCATGAAGTAGTAATGAAATAATTTTATGCTTGGCATCACCATAACATGAGAAACTGTATTTAAAAAGTCACAGCATTAGGAAGGTTGAGAATCACTGTCCTAAAAGAAGGTTAAGCAAATAGTCTGAGTATTTAGCAGGCTATCTGGTTAATTACATAGTCTTAAGTGACCTCCAGGTGTATTATTATCTATGATGATCAAAAAAGTTCCAGTCTCTTAGAATGTAAAAGGTATTTTCACAAAAATAGTATCAGTACACCACATTACCATGAATAGATGCCCACGTACTATGCCTTGATTAGTCATCTATTTTGAGAAGCCATCAAGTTAAAAAATAAAATTGAAACCACAGTATTTTCTAAATAAGACTTTTTTGTTTTTAAAAATAGAAATTCAAACCATAACCTTCTTCTTGATTGAGTAAATAAATTATTCATCCTTAAAAAGTAAAATTTGAACTAGAATCTTCTTCCTGCCACAAACAAACAAAGCAACAAGAAAAGAAGCTTTATGTTTAACTTAGGACCACCATGGCAGCAACAAATTCTTTCCACCTTATTGCAAGTTTAGATTCATGTGAATTTTTTTTACAATCATTCTAAAAATCCTTTATCAATGGAGTCTCTGCTACAGCTTCCATATCATCCTATTTAGCTCTGTGGTATGCTTTTCCTTCATATGTGGGATAGTCATTAGTCTGTATTTTATATAGTCTATATATTTTTCTATATATAAAACAGGTGTATATTATATACAATGTATTTTCTACATATATTCTCCATATAAGATATTACAGGAGTATATGTGAAGCATACATAATAAAATCTGTAACAAAATAGTTTATACCAAGTACATAGGCTTTTTTAAAACCCATTATATTGTATGATAGATATATGCTAATAAAAGTTTGCATTTAGACACATAATATACTTTGACCATATTTATCCAATAATGCCCTCTCTTCTTTTCTTGTCCCCTTTTGTCATTCTCTTTACTAATAGTCCTCTTTCCTCATCTTTTTAATTTTAATTTTTGCATATGAGAGAAAACAAGTGCAATTTATTTTATTGGTTATGAATTAATTTAATTATGATTATTTTCAGTCTCATCTATTTTCTTACAAATATGTGCTTTCCTTCTTTATTAAAATTAACATACATATGCATATATTCTACATTTTTGGCCATATTATCTGTTGACGGGCACTACTCTGATACTCTAGCTCGATAAGCACCTGGTTGCAGAGCAGCGGCTGAGTAGTGCAGCCTGAAATCGCAGCTACTCAGGAAGCTGAGGTAGGAGGACCACAGATTCAATGTTTGCCTGGACTGCAAAGTAAGTTTGGAGGAGGCTTAGAAAAATCCGGGACAACTAAGAAAGATCCTGTTCTTAGATTGATTAATAAATTAAGAAAATGGTTGTGAGTGTGTGGTTCAGTGTCACAGTTCTTGCCTAGCTGCAAAAAAATGTTGACTGGAATTAGAAACAAGTGAGGATGGAGCTGGAGAATATGATGTCAAAGTGGCCCACTCACGTGGAAGACGGGCTATTGCTGTATCTTGAAGGGAAGCCTCATTTCTCTAGCCTGGGGAACTCACCTTGGGGCTGTCTGTTTTCCCGGAATGTTGGGCAGTTGGCTTCTTTTGCAGCAAATTATTTAAGAGAAGGAAAAGTGAAGTTGCAATGACTTGTATTATATTGCCTCTCTCAGGAAACCAAGCTACTCCATTTCACATCTAGTTAGTTACATGATGGGGGTTTGAAAGGCCTGGAAAACTGATCATAGAGTGAAGAACATCCTGTTGTAGATATGCATTGAGGAGGAAAACTAATTGTTGAAAGTTTGAGAAAACCATCTAAGTATTGCTCTATGTGTGTACACCCATAAGTATATTAGACAGTATATGTATTTAAAATGTGAGTTACAAATAGACATAAAATATATTTAAATGAGATTTACTTTGGAAGAAGTTACCAAATTTAAATACTTAGATATAATCAGGGATTCTTACACATGTATTGGGTGATAGTCAATTATTTTTTAACCATTCATTTTCATTTTCTGATTAAGATAAAAAAGAAATCTTGATTTATTTTGAAATATTGTTCTGAATGGGAAGGTTACGGATTTTATGTTTTTGTTGCATAACTCATTCATTCAACAGGTTTTAATAGATCCTTACTGACCTAGATCTTGAGGACATAGTCTTTGCTTTGTGTAATTGCTAAGTGTTTATGGTAAGGGGACAGACTGAAAATGGTGTGTTCCAAAAGGTAGACACTGGGTTTTCAGTAGACAGATACAGAGAAAAGTTCCAACTTCAGTCTGTCTGGAGATGGATCAAACAATTCTTCCAAACATTATGATATTACATTTGAGCAGAATCTGGAGTGAGTAAATTAGACAAGCAGGTGCAGAGAAAAGCAGTGAGGGGGTGGGGGGGCTTTCCAGAGGAAAGAATTTAGCAGCCACAGATTCCAAGACATGGGAGAGGATGATGCTATGTGCAGTGAATGGTCAGAACTCTGCTCAGTGGAGTTGGCATGCAAAGGCTGAGGAAGCCAAGGCTGTGTGTGTAGACCAGACGGTAGAAGGTGAGCCTCATTTACAGGCTGAAATTTAACTGTGGCCAATGAGGACACTGCTAAGGAATTTATGGTAAGAATGTAATGCTGACATTCCAGGGAAGGTATAGTATAGGCCATTGGGAGGAAGGATGGGGCTGATGACCCAGAGAGAAACCACAAGACAGCTAAAGTCATGAGACTGAGAGCTAACACAAGACAATGTTTGTGATCTGCTCTGCTTACGACTTCCATGACATACAGGCACTGCAGTACTTCATAGGAGAATTTGTTTCCTCTGTTTGTGTTTGATCCTTAGCCCCCCTGCCTATCTCCTTCCTGTACTGTCTTTTGCTTGAGGTTGCTGGTGAGTGAAGTCTTATGTGGCTCTTTTCCTAGGGGCTGAGTTTTAGCATTATTGTGGGCCTATTTTTTCAAACATTAAATATAACCCCTCCCAGTCCAATCCAAAGATAGAAAGAGCAGTGTAGTACTTATTGCACACTACGGGAAGAGGAGAAGCAGAGGGTTAGTGTTTAATAACAGACTTTCAGTTTGTGATAATGGAAGACTCTGGAGATAAGCAGCTGTGGTGACTTCACCGCGAGGCCAGGGCACAGCATGACACTGAACTGTGTGTGTAAATAACTAAATGGTAGATTTTACAACATATTTATGCTGCCCTGTTAAGAACAAAATCATAATAGAGCTTCTAGGACAAATCTATGAAGAAAGCTACCCAACAGTGAGACATTTGAGTCCGGTGAACTAACAAATTCCCAATTGCTTACTCCAGCTAGTTGTGTTTTTCTGTTTTTCAAACCGTGAGGGATTTTAATAAAGCATCTTTAGTGGAAAAAACAGTTATTCTGTTTATGTAAAGCTTTCTTTTTCTTTTCCCCTTCTTTGAGACACAAGTTCACCATGCAGACCTGGCTGGCCTCAACCATGTGATGATCTTACTTCCTGGGCTTCCCAAGGGCTGGGATTACAGATGTGCACCACCACATCTGGTTAAAACATAGTTTTAGAGATGGATAAACTGGGAGTTAGGGCTGTTGACAAACCATGTACTCTGCTTTCTCATAGACAACACAAAGCCCAGCCAATACAAGAATGGATTCTCTAAATAGAACAGGGGTCTTCAACATGGGGGCAGGAGTTCTCTAGCTAGTGCTTGTGTTTTTCAGTATAATTTGTTTCTCCTGTCTTTGGTGAAGTTCCTTATGTTTTTTGGCACCAACTCCAAATTTTTCCAATAGTTTATGCCTTCTGATGATCATATTATATCTGATCTTTAGTCTCAAATTTTTGCAATAGACGTTTTGCTGAATGCATTTTAAGTTAGAATATAATGTAGTTTTTCTAGTAGAACTCTATTGGATGTGATTATTAGCCAGTGTGACCTTAAGAAAATAACAAAGCCTGACTTCAAAGGAGCCATTTCCAGAGACTGGATGGAGATAGTGATGCTCAAAGTATTCACTTATTGGGACACTTATCCTGTG
>LOJH01004580.1:0-19889 GCA_001685095.1 Ellobius talpinus | reverse complement strand
GTGTGTGTGAGAGAGAGAGAGAGAGAGAGAGAGAGAGAGAAAGAGAGAGAGAGACTCTGCAGGAATAAGACGGAGCATAAATGTCCGCAAAGATTGCACGGAGCCTTGAGGACCAGGACTTGTGTTAGTCTCTGTCTGAGTGGCATCTGCTGTTCGCTCCACCTGTTCCATGACCTCCACAGATGCATCCCACAAGGATCAAGGTGTGAGGGCTCTTTACTTGTAATGGGCGAATAATTTTAGAAAACCTATACTATGTCTAAAATAAAATGGATTTTTTGAATTTCACCTGTTCTTATTTCAGGTAGAAATGGACTCTAGCGTGCTAAAGGTCAACCACACTTTTTGCTTGTTGTAGTGAAATGGTTCTGTGTTAGCTACTCTTTCACACTAGCCTCTTTGTTGTGTCCTGTAAAAGCATCCTCCAGTCCGCCCTCTTCCTCAGCCTGACCCCCACAAAGCGTGCCTGGGCATCTGCAGTATGCAAACACAGAATGGTATCTTAGAGACATTCCTGAATATTCCTCTCAAGAAACGTGACCACGAGCTCTTTCTCTTCAAGGGCAGGTTACCTTTATACAAGCTCACAGCAGGAGTGGTCAGTTGTGACCCCCACTGGAGATGGGACTGGGATCTCTCCTGACATATTTGAGCTTCAGCTTCCTGCATGACTAGGCTCTTGCCGAGGATTAAGGAGAGTTAAAGCAGTTTGAAGAGCATCAGGTCATTTCACTCAGAGCCTCATGGAAAGGGAGATGTTGGTGATGATCAAAATGGGAGGATGGTGACTATGAAAGATGCCAATGATCAATATGATAATGATGATGGTGATGATGATGGTACCTATGGTGGTGATTATAATAATGATTATGATGGTGGCAGTGATGATTGTGGTGATGATGATGATGGTAAAGATAATGATGTAATGGAGGTGGTGACCGTGGTGGTGATGGTGCCTATGATGGAGATGAGATGGTGATAGTGAGAGCTTTTGGCTACACAGCCAAAAGTTTCCAGAAACAATCAGTTAGAGGTAGCAGATTAAAGTGACATTTGGTGGCGCCAACACCACAGCCTTGTGTTAGGTTCACTGCTTCATCAGCGGACTTTCCCAGGTTGGCACTGGTCTAGCCTCTCCCCCTCACCCCTCAGGCTTGTGTCAGCTTCTAGGGAACCTTAGGGCGTAGAGGGCTTTCCAGATGCTCTTCAGGGCAGGCCATTCCAGCAGGTTTGCTGATTTATAGGGCTTTCTCTTGGTAGTGGTTGATGTTCATCTCATAGCCTTCCCTTTTGGCTTTACTGCCAATCACACATTTCCAAAGTCACAGACAACAGAGATGCTGAAGACCTGGGCCATACCAGACCCTCTGTCTGTAAGGTACCAGCCTTCCATGCTGTGGGTGGCCATGGACTCCCTGTTGGCTGTGGGCTGAAAGGAAGAAGGTAAGCTACTATTGATTCCATGCATGAGAACATTTCTCTATAGGGTCTACCGCCATATTCAGATCCTCAGCGGGAGAGAACAGTGGGCCAGAACAAGCATCTTTCTGCCACCAAGCCCGACGCCTTATCTGGGACAGCACTGGACTCTCTGGATGTTACTGTGATGAGCCCTATGCCTCCCAGGCTTTGGAGCTGGGGACTGTCCTCTTCTGACTCTGCTCTTCCTGAGGGCTCCTTCATACCTACATTGAGAGCCATGCCTTGCTCTCTTCTGCCAGACTTGGACATGCGTTCTCCATGTTTGCAGTACAGTTTGAAGTTCCAAGGATACGATAATTACAGAAGAGCACCCCCGTTCACTTTCTGGACCTCATTTGCACTGGTTAAATTGAGGCAGGTTAATTCTTGGGAGCGAGACAGGATGAATCCCATGTGGATTGGATCTTGAGCAAAAACAAACAAACAAACAAACACAACAACAAAAAGCAAAGCGAACACAACCTCTGAGTGAAGAAGATTGTGGGCCATGTTTCTCTGGTGCTTTGAAAAGCCAGGCCCAGTCACATGATATTCTGCCCTCTGTGCCTCTATGCTAGGCTTCTGTGGGACTCTGCCCCAGGGAGGAGGAGGGCTACGGGGATGCTGCCTGCATAGGAAGCCATCCCAGAATTTGTTTATCTGTTCCTTATTTTGCTTTGTTTTGTTTTTGTAAATCTCTCATGTCACACAGAAACAGTTTCACAAACTAATTACTTTGTGTCAGTCACAGGGGAGGCAGCCTTCTGCCTCCTCTGCCCGTGAGTGGTCAGGGGCTTTGAGGTGTAGCAATTTGCAGCAGAGCTGCTGAGTGTGAAGACGATTACTCCAGTGAGCTCAGGCAGAGGAAGAGGTCAGGGCCGCCATGGTCCTTGTTTCAAGTGCAAAGAAACAAAGATTTATAAGGTAAAAAAAGAGAAGGCTTTTGATTTTAAACAGAAGCTAAATTATGTGAAAGAGAAAGCGACGGAGCATCATTCAAATCCAGTCTTTCTTCAAGGTCATTAACACCCCATCTGCTGGAGTCCTTGTTGGGGCAAGGGAGGGGGCTGTACCCATGCTGCCTGAGGTTCAACATTCCCTTTTAATGGTGAGCACAGATGAACAGTCACATCCTGAGGACACATGGGGTCTATTCAGACATAGCAGGCTGGATAAATTCGTGTACTCTCCAGCTGCCCATGCCTTTGGATGTGGGTTGAGACCTCCCTTGCTGTCATGAGGTTGGATTCAGAGTATGTCAAGATTTTATAGGTATTGTCACGTTGATCATCATCTGCCCACAATGGGTATGCTATGAGACCTCCGTGGCCCTGAGTCACATGCCACAGGGAGCCTGATGCTCTCCAGGCCGTAGTGCTGAGCACATCTGTCCAGATGACTACTGGCCTGGGCAACAGCTAGAAGAAAAGGGTATGAGATCTGGCTCTGAATAGTGTGACAAGATAAAAAGTCTACTTTAGGGATTCTAGAAATTTCATTCACTCCTAGGAAAGAACCACAAGGAATGATAGTGACCCAGATTTCAGAGTGTGGAGCTCCTGCACAGGAGGCCTGAACAACCTATAGCCATCAGAGCTGAGGAGGACTATGGTCATTAGAGCTGAGGCAGACCCCCTTTCCCAGGGATCTGTCCCATGAAGGATGAGACCCGCCTGGAGACATGGAGAAGGGTCTTGGGATGCAGGAGGGGACCCAGAGCAGTGCTGCTTATTAACAATAGCTATGTGCTGTGGGTCCACCTTCGCCACCACTGGAGGGTGAGCAGAGCTTCCCCTATCTGTGGTCATACATTGACACTGCTTGTGCCTTTTCCTTTCAGAGGGGACAGGGGACATTCTTTCTAGTCATCACAAGTCCTATTAGGCTGCTTGCAATATCACAGATCCACAGGCTGCCTGAGGTAGGCCCCACTCTCCGTAGAGCCTGTTTTAGAACTATCAAGGTTTCCTAGAAAGACACCAAGCTGAAAAACAAATTAAAAGTGTGAAATTAACATCAGCACATCAACTCTCGCCAGTGAATGGAAGAGAAAAGCCAGCAGCCACGTGTGTGTATGTGTGCACTTGTGTGCATGCATAGGCGTGTGTACCTGAGTGTGCACCTGGCTGTACATTTGGGTGTGAGAATGTGGCACGTGGGGGTAGATGTCTGAAAGGTGCCAGGCCTCCTCTGGCCATTGGAATAGAGATACTTCATATCAGGTGTCTCATGGGCGCTTGCTGGACACTGTATTGAGTGAGACATATTCCAAATGCTTCCTTCTGATCAGAAGGAGCGTTAAAAGCCTCTGGCCATGGTGCAGTTGAGAGCTATGCCCACTTCAGCTCAGTCGGCCATCTGTCACTGTTGCAAGACCATTCTCTGTTCCTGTCTTTGTAGGACTAGGGCAGGACAGTAGGGAAATGGTCCAGATTTCCTCCACAGGGAGTTTGACAAGATGGGAGCTTTGCGGACTAAACTGTGCCCCAGCGTTGCATGTTGGAAAACCAGCCCCCAGTATGAGGGGATTTGGGGTCTATGCCTAAGAGATGAGCAAGCTTCCATGGGCTCATCATCCTGAGGCCCTGATAAGGGATGCATGCTGTCTTCAAATGAACAGGAAGAGACACAGGTGTGTGTGTGGGTCCTATACAGAGGAGGGTCTAGTGAGGACATAGTGAGAAGGTGACTTGTGTGAACCAGCAAGAGGCCTCTGGGGGACTGGACGGGGCAAGTAGTCTGCCCACACCTCTATCTTGGTTTTTCAACCACCAGGCCCAGGAGATCGATTTCTATGGCTAAACCACCAACTGCCATCGCTGCAATGGACGTCCCCACACATTAATACAAAGAGGTTGGATTGGGCCAAGCCTCTACTCAGACTCGGACACAGGGAACCGGGGAGCATGTCAGTGCTGGGTCCATGTTCTGTTGTGCCACCTTGAAGGAAGGGCCAGTCTTAAAAGCCTAGTTCACCACAGTTGCCTACCGCTTACCATTGGCCTGCGTGGCATTAGCGTTCTCAAGACTGCTGTGTTAAAGCCTCCATCAGAGGCCCCAGCTGCATCTTGCCTCGCCAAGTGGGGAATGGCTAACTCTGGTCTTATAGCCATTCCTATGCTACATGACACAGGGCCCTGAAGACATGCCCCCCACTGAAGACTGCTGGGACTCCCAGGATCCATGAAGGAGACCCGTCCCTGCCTTTGTCCCCTGTCACTTCAGGCCTGGCTGCTGCTTCTCCTGCTGGGACCGAGCCACATCACTAACTGTCAAATTGCCTAAAACTAATTGGCTTAATTATCAATTTGCTTAATGGTATGTTTAACTGAAATCTATATTTATCAAATTTACATTTCTCACATGGCAGAGTGATTCCAGCTCTGTCTGAGGCTCTCCATTGATTCAATTGTCTTTTCTGCATCTGCCTGTTCTTGAGGATGTCAAAAAAATGTTAGTTGGCATAAGGATGTGCCAGTCTTCCTTTAATATTTCCAATGAGAATCAACCAGATCTGTATTCAACTCACAGGCTTACGAGAAGCCTCTGCACTCATCCATCTCCATTGTCAACTGTGCAGTCAGTCATGTGGAAGACGTGAATGCCTCATTCTGTTAATGACTGTCTTGGTTGGTTCCCACCCCAAGTACTTATCCCATGCAGTGGCTGTCTTAGGTTGGAGCCTCTGGCTGAGTCTGAGGCCGTGATGCCGGTCGGAGAGGGTTCAGATATAGTGGACCGACCTTTCACCCTGCTTCTGGAAGCTTCTTATGTGGAGAACATTGGTTTCTGTGTGTAACCACCCTTCCTTATAACCTGGGGTTCTTTTTCCACAACAGGCCCTCAAGGACAAAGAGTTCTCAAGATACTGATGCCCTTATATGAAATGGTGCAGTGTGCTTATCTTACCTGTGTTTGCCTCCTGCACCAGCCATATTTACACAGTTTGTCACACTTGTGCCGATGCTGGGCATGGTGTTAACCTCTGTGACTTACAGAATAGCAAGAGGCAGGATTTCTCCTCAGTGTTCCAGTCGGAGTTGGTAGACTCCATGCCAGTTGATCCATTTCTGTCACAAAATACCAGAGAAAACTAAGGAGGGGAACCCCCTGGGCCCCTGTTTTACAGGAAAACAGACTAAGCAAGCCATAGGGAGCAAGCCAGTAAGTAGTACTCTTCCATGGACTCAGCCTCAGTTCTTGCCTCCAGGTTCCTGCTTGTGTACCTTCCCTGACTTGCCCTTTAAGGTGGGCCCAGGGGTGATACCACCCACAACATAGGAACTAGGAAGTCTTATGTTGCTCATTAAACAAGACAGTACCTTACAGACTTGCTTGTGGGACAATCTAATGGGGGCATTTTCTCCTTTGAGGTTCCCTCTTCCAAGACGACCTTAACTTGTGTCAAGATGATACAAATTAATTAGCACAGTACCAAAATTCAGGTGGTTAAATCCCTATATTAAATGTAATGTTTTCTCTAAAATCTGCATCTATGTTTTGAGAGTTCACACATTTGTACAATGTATTTTGATTATAACCACCCCATCACTTCCCTCTGACTCCCCCCCAGGGCCTCTAACCCCTTCTCCTCCCCAGTTTCATGTTCTCCATTTTTGTTATGAATACTCCCAGAATCCTGTTAATATTGCATGCTTGTGTTTGGGTGTGGGGCTATCCACCAAGGCTCGGGAGATGTACTGGAGCCCACGTTCCCAAAGGAGAATGACTCTCCCTCAGCTACCTTCATTTATCAATAGCTCCTCCCTAAGGGTGTGGCCTTACGGGGCCCCTCCCCAATCTGTGCTGGAGCTTCGATTGACTTGGGCCTGCAGCTGCAGCTGCTGTGAGTTGATGCATGTGTGCAGCCACTGGCTGGGATGTCCTCTCCAGATGTCAGCTGTTCACAGCTTTCCTCTCCACCCTCTGGCTCTTCTGCTCTTTCTCATTTATTTTCCGAGATGCTCTCTGAGTGTTGGATGAGGGGCAGTTTGTGAGGTGGAGTGTTTTCATGAGACCTGTGCATGTCCCTCTGCGGTTTTCAGTCACCTTTGACCTCTTGTAAGACTAAGGGCAATCCATGCACGTTGTCAACAGCTTCTAGACTATGTTATTTAGGGAATAACTCAAGAAAAAGTTCAAGGTTCTCGTTCAGTGTGGGGGAAAAATTGTTGCAGTGTTTTCAGCCCGCAGCTGATCGAATCTTGGGTAGCAAGATTCGATGTAGCATGTGAAGTGTGACCATGGACTTTGTAGGTAGGTAGGAAGACCTGTTATCTGAGACTCTCTCTGCTTCAGATTCCCCTCAGTGTTCTCCCACAAAGGGTTGGTTTCAGTTTAGTTTCTTCTAGAGCCTAGATTTGCCCCCAAATGTGGGTCTTTTTAGGTTGAACCCCACCCTCACCCCATAGTCTTTAGGAGTCCAGGTCAAAATGCCACAGAGAATGAAAAGCCAGAATACAAACCTAGAGGGATGGAAGATGGAGGTCATGTAGCCTGCGCTCTGCAGCCGCTGCCACCCTGGCCATAGAGCAGCTCCATGGGTTATGGCGTCAGGCTTATATCCATTAATACCAAACACCAGCATTTTCTTTTAAAGTCCATTTGGCTGTGCTGTTTGGTGGCACCATCATAGAGGACTTGATGACCGGCACAAAGCCAAGCGTTCCCCCAAGTTCCATCTTGAAGTTAAGCCGGATCACAATGGCTTGTTTCCAGGTGCTAGCTCTGATGGGCTCTGTCAAACGGCACATATCCTTAGCAGAGAGGAGTGTTCTCACCCGAGGACGGCCAGAGGGGTGATTGATTGCTCCCGTTTGCATGGGATCCTCACAGAGACCAGACTAGAAGGAAAAGGGAAGAGAGGAGCCATATTAGCTGTTCTGCTCTACTCCTCCCAGCTGCAGGTAGAGAACCAGGGAAGCCTGCATTTCTGTAGGGCTTTTGTTAGCAATCTCTGTGTTGTCACAGACGCACTAATGTCCCATCTATTGCTCAACCCCTCCCTCTAATGCCAAGGCCCTGTGACCTCCAGGGAAGCAAGTCTCTGTAAGCATGTGTGTCTAACTATGTCTAAATTAGTTGCTGCCTAGTGTGTATAAATTAACTCCCTCATAGTTCCTTGCCTGGCCTGATGTAGCCCTTTAAATGCCATGCTGTGTAGGGCAGCAGGCTCACCAGGCAGAGGGGTTGCATGGTCACACTGGGCCTCCTGTGGGAACAGGCCAGCTGTGCCCAGCTGCAGAGCAGTCAGAAGGCTTCTACAGATGATTGACCAGGATTCTTCCAGAGATATCAGGGTTTCTGTGAATAGGACACTTGGAGAAGTGGAGGATATATATTTTTTCATAAAAAAACATTCACTAAGGCAGGAAGAAACCTATTATCACACAGAAAGCATCAGAAGTCAGGAAAATGCTGGCTGCAGAGTACCTAGAGAAACCAAGGTTTCATTTCTGGATAATAACATAAGTGAACACTTTAAGAAGAGAAGGAGCAGGGATTGGTGGTGCATGCCCTTATTCAGGAGGCAGAGAGAGGCAGGCCTGGTCTACATAGCAAGTTCCAGGGCAACCAGGAAGACATAGACAGAATCTATCTCAAAACAGCAAAAACTGTTGTTCACTGTGTCCAGCAGACACAGAGCCAGGTCATATTCTACCAGAAATTGCCTGGGGCTGGGCCAGTCTTGCAGGGGCAGCACACGGGTGAGGGCACAGTGTTGAGATGGCACCATTACTCTCAGTGCCCTTTGCCCTCTTCTTCCAGGGTCCTGTTGAGATCCGGGGAAGTGGGTAAGGATGCTCCTCTCCTCAGTTTTACTCTTCAAACCTGTCATCCATCTTCCATTTCCTGGCCAGAGGCAGGGGTCCAGCAGAGGACAAGATTAGGGGAAAGACAGGATCCTTAAGTACAATATCTGGACACTACTGGATCCCTGGACACTGGTCACTGTTCCTTCAGGGAAGTCCTGTGATGGTGACAGGTACACCAGGAAGGGGTCTGTAGCCTCTTGACATCACAGCTTGCAGGCTTGGCTTCAATGGCCTCATCACCCCAGTCTCCACTTCCAGAGTGGGACACACAGTCGCTGGTGATGTGGAAGGCCACGGGGAACTTTAACTCAGTATGCTGCAGTGACAAACTAGCCACAGACTGGAGAGATGCGATGTCTCCGATACAAAGCTCCAGAACACTGACTCTTTCACATCTCTGTGTGAATGACAGAGTTCTAAGTTTTCAAGGGAGGGGAGACAAGATTGATTTCTTAGGATCTGAAGGGGACTGGATCTGGGGACTCCAGAGGACAATCAAATCAGTGGCTTCCAGCTGTAAACTGGCATAGTGTTTGAACGTGGCCTGGGCACTCCTCCTGGGAGCCGTGTCTCCTTTGGATGACATGTGGCGTGTCATCCACATGAGTGCTGATACATTGTTATTATACTATAATATTTAGGGAATAGACTGGAAAAGATTAAAATGGACATTTTCAGCAGGTTTATTTTTTCCAGAGTGATTTTGATCCTTGATTGAATCCATGGACATGCTATCTGCAAGAGGTAGAGGGTTGAATACACAAACATTCAATTTACTTCCTGGATGAGTTTAGTTGCTATGATGGGCCGGGGGCAGTGCCATGTAATATTTTAGAGGGATTGATGTCAACACTTTCTGAGCATGCAGTGAAAGGCCACCTGGGACAGCAAAAGAGCGGAAGGGAACATGACTGTCAGTGTGTCCTAGAAAGTCTCTGGCCACAGCAAGGGAGTGAGGTCCAGTTATCATATAAAGGGAGACATACTGAACTCCTGGCCAAGGCAGGCATGTAATGGAGCTGTCCTAGTTCGAGTTTCTATTGCTGCAATGAAACACCACCACTAAAAAGGCAGTTGGAGAGGAAAGGGTTTATTCAGCTTACAATTCCACATTGCTGTTCATCACCAAAGGAAGTCAGGACAGGAACTCAAAACAGGGCAGAAACCTGGAAGCAGGAGTGTGTGCAGAGGTCATGGAGGGGTGCTGCTTATTGGCTTGCTTCTCATAGCTTGCTCAGCCTGCTTTCTTATAGAACCCAAGACCACCAGGCCAGGGATGGCACCACCCACCATGGTCTGGGCCTTCCCTCTTCATTAACCAATTAAGAAAAAATCTTACAACTGGATCTTATGGAGGCATTTTCTCAACTGAGCTTCTCTCCTTTCAGATACCTGAAAGTTTGTGTGTCAAATTGACATAAGACTAGCCAGCATGGGAGCCTTCACAGAAAATACATACCAACTGGGTGTTTTTGTGCCTTGCCACTCTGGGATGAGCTGCTGCATTTGGTTGGCTTTTATTAGCCCAGCCCTGGACCCTCTGGGGCAGAGTCAGCATCCCTTTCTTTGAGATACTGTGGAGATCCAAGAAGCTGGTTGTCCTGTCTCTGGCTGCAGAGCTGCATGAAGCACTAACTACAGCTGAGGTCCAGTCACCCCCTCTGCTCAGTGTGGCTATGAATCCCAGGGAAAAGCAGCTGTGACTGGAGATGGGTCTTTGGGGTCTTGGGAGACTGACTTTCCACCCTGTCCAAGTGTCCATGGCCTGCTTGGCTCTTCCTCATTAACATGAATTAAGACGTTTGTGTACCAAGCATCACCAGAGAGGCCTAGCTAGGCTGGTATGAGCCCTGAAGATCAGCTGGGAATGGAGTCTTCTGGAAGACATGGCTGCAGGTGGACCATCACAGCCCCTGTGTTGGGCGCTTGGGTGACTGATCTGGATTGTTAGCTTGATTGGTCTGAGAGATGCCCCCATGGCGGGTGACAGCACTTCTGAGTGTGTCAGAGAAGTAGATTCCGAGGGCTCTGGTCTAATGAATGAATTAATCCATGAACAGTATGACTCTGCTTTTATTTCTAGACAATGAAAATAAGAGGAGTAGGTCCCTGGGGGCTTACCCTGGAGCGATGCCACATCTTGTTCTGGCCTCTTCTTATGTTTCCTGCTCTCTGTTTCCCATCTATGAATTCAGGAGCCAAGAAACCTCCACTGCACCACCCTCCTGCTACCACGAGGTTCTGCTCAAACACACAGAACCAGGCATCCCTGAACCCAAAGAAATTCGTCCTCCCTTCAGTGGTCCCTCTCTTGTGTTTGACCACAGTGATGCAAAAGCAAGGAAACAGGCATTAGAATAAGGACGGGGTGTCATCAGAATGACATTTGCCCTGAGAGTACCTGTATTCCCCATTAGGGGTTTGGCCCAGTCCTGCACAGGTCACATGAGCTTCTACAAAGGTTGTGACAGTCTCCGTGCACTCACAGGGACATGAACATGGCTGGGTGTATATGTCTGTCTGTGGGCTTGACAGCCCCCAGGCAACACAGGCTCCCTGGGAAGCCGTCACTGTGGCAATCCCAGAATCCAGTCAGTCTCTTTAGCATCATAGACACTCGAGCATCTACAATGTAGAGTCACATGTCCTGAAGTCATGTCACAATCTGACTCTGCCTGTCTTGATCGACCCTGAGATAGAGAGAGAATGTATTGTTGAATTTTAATGCCAGTCACTATTATTTAATTTGTACCAGGCAATTCCAGAAGGAAGAAAAAGATGCCTGTCTAAAGTGGTGTAAATCTGGTACCTGACTGATCTTTTAAGAGGTGATAAATGCAAACATCCTCACGTCTGGCATTTATAAATTATTTGCTTCATTAGGACAAAGAGCATTTGACATTTTGGAGCTATGTAGTATCTGCCCAGTGTCAGGGTGCATGGCGAACAATTAGGTGGGTATGAGGTATGTGAGCAGATATGATGGCTTTCATTATGACAGGAAGTGCCAGTAAACACACACACACACACACACACACACACACACACACACGCACACACACAAAGAGCAGAATCGCCAAGCTCCTCTCATTCAAGGTTGCCTGTCTGTGTATGTGGTGTGAGAAGTTGGAACTGTGAATGACATTTGGCTTGAATGACTTGGAAACTTTCACAAAGTTGCAAAAGCTGGCTTCCTATGAAACCACAGCAGACAAAAGTGGCACCATGCACCCCCATGTAACTTGTGGTGTGCACACACACCTCGAGGCTCTTCCGTCCCTCATCTACCTTCTGCACAAACCAAATGCACACTCTACCATATCCAACCATGTGCACACTGGTGACTCATCACGATCCAAAGACAAATGCCCATGTCCTCCTCTACCTACCACATGCACAAACTTCATGCCTCATTCTCTTTGGGGCTAAGCATTTTGGGCAGAATTTTAAAAAAAAAATATCAAGGCTGAGTACAGGATTCTTCTACTTGTAACTTCCTGAAGGAGCAAGGCTGACAAGCCCCAAAATTGTTTCCTGATGGTTTTCAGGTGGGTCCAAGTTCCCACTCCCCAAATGAAGCATGATAATAACATAGAATGAGGGATGAGGCTTAGGCACATAGGGACAGAGGAAGACACAGGGCATTTGTGTTTGGCTTCCCCTCTGCTCCCTCAGAGTTCAAGGACAAAGGTCTTGTGCAGCCAGCCTAGGCTGTGTCTTCTAGGTTGGACCAAAGGCAGATGAAAATCCCCTAGGCAAAACTACCAGAGGCAGCTTCCTCCCAGAGAGGGAGATCCAGCCTCTGCTCAGAGCAGGGACCCAGCCGATGGCAGTGGCTGCCTCCCCAGGTCTTGACTGTGTCATTGGCAGGCACATCTATATTTTAGACCAGAGTGTGGTGTGTTTAGACCAGCTGTGCATGTTTGTGTTTACACCTACGTGTGCTGTATGCTACAACAGCACAACCCTTACATTCGGTGTGTGCATTCAACCCCGAAGCCCTTTTCTTTAGTGAGAAATGATCTTAGGGGGGATAAAAAACCAGATGAAAATAAAATCCTTAAACTATCTCTCCTTCTCTTTTCTTTTTAGCATGCTAATCTACCTGAGAGGCTTAGCGGGACCTCAGGCATTATCAAACCTTTAGCCCAGACAGAGCTTTGCATCACAGAGCCAGAACAAAGTGATTTATTTAAGTGAATGACCACAGCTTTTGGGCCTTGATGATGTCTGTTTTTAAGCTCAGTCTGCAATGAATTGAGGTCTACGAGGGAAATCGAAAGCTTTTATGTCAGGTTGAGAGGGGCTTGCTCTCACCTTGTTAAGCTCGCCTCTCTAAAAGCACATAACTTACTTTCAATATTGTCCAATCGCCTTCCTCTGGATGTGGAGCGATTTCCATTCTGTCCCCATGACACATCCAAATAAAACACTGCTTCAGCCATTAAGGCAGTTGATTTTGTTGAACCAGAAAGAAAAAGGCAGAATAAGAATGAGATACGTGAGTGTCCTGTGTTCTTGAGCTCCGAACATATGGATGCCTTTAACCCCAAGTCACGTCTTCTCTGGATGTCCCTGGGGACTTTGTCTGAGTCCTAGTGGGCAGCTGGGAGTCCACAGCACTGCAACAGAGGCTCGTAAACCTTCCCCGCTCTATGTCTGGGGCCATTAAGGACCTGGGATGGCAGGGACAGGCCTGGTGACTGAGCATTCTCCCTCTGAGCTCTTCTTTAGGGCCGATCCCGCTCCAGAGTGGAAGGCACTGTACCTTGTCTTTAAAAAATTTCTTTTGTGTAGAAGGAAAACCCTGCAGTAGGCAAGTTGTAAATCTTGGTAGCTTCCTGGAGGAAGAAGATGGAGAAGAGAAGGAGAAAAAAAACCCCATGCCTTTTGAATCAGAGGATGGAGATCAACCATAGGGCAGCAGGCAACCTCACCATGGGGGTGAGGAGCTTTAGAGAAAGAAACTCAAAGTATTAGGGAAGCCTGAAGTGTTGGGGGAAAGCATCCTTAGGAAAGAGAAAGAAAGAAGAAATTCTGAGTAATTCAGAGAAGTGGGAGACTTGTCATTTCGAAGGCTCTGCAGGTTAGCATGCTAGGGGCCAGGAATTCTGGGAAGAGTGTACCATCTCATTAAAGGGATGATCACTCATTTCCACTCCTTAGTATGGTTTAAGATGAACCCACTTTCCCGAAGGATGCCTCCTTGGCCAGGTGATTAACCTGTCCAACTGGATTAATTCTGTTATATTTTGGGTAGCTCGGAATGTTAGGTTCCCCCAAGGTCAGAGAAACGGCTTTCCCAAACGGACCTCCTCAGAGCCCCAGTCAAGGAGGATAATCACTCTCATGGCTGAGATGCAATAGGCTCCTAACTCACACTTGAGGGCAGTGTCTGAGGGGGTCACTGTACCTTGGGGATAACCTTCACGTTCTGGTGGCTACTCAGTGAAAATGAAGACAGTTGCTCATAGCCTGAGAGTGTCAGGGGCCCAGAGTCTGTGACAGTTACCTCACAGGGCCCTGAGAGTGTCAGGGGCCCAGAGCTTGCGGGAGTTACCTCACAGGGTCCTGAGAATGTTGAGGGCCTGGAAACCTGTGTCAGGTGTGGCCTGCCCTTGCACCTCTGCTGCAGAAAGACCTTGTCCTTCAGGAAACATCTCCACCTGAGGAGCCATCTCAAGACCTCTAAAAGGTGTCTCTGAGAATGCCCTTGACCTGGGAGTCCTTGTCCTGGCACCCTCAGATGCCTCCCAGTGAAACACAGCAAAGTCATTTATTGTCCTGCGAGCTTTGATTTCTAGGATGCCCATGTTCAAATAAAACTTTTATATATCTCAATAATTATATCAACAGATCTCAATCTGAGTAATTAAAATTCAATAGGAGGCTCCCAAGGTTCTAACAAATGCCCACAAACCATTTTAATGGCCACAAGCTGTTCTCTGCAGAGAGACACCTCACCAGGAGCCATGAGAGCACATCTTCAGGGAACACTTAGCGCCCGAGGGAAGAATTTCTGAGGAACACCCAGGCTGACAAGGGCAGAGCTTCTTTTGTGAGGTGTCAGGGTGTCCGCAGAGAAAACAGCCTACGTTGGGATCCATCCGTGCTGCCACTGATAATTCTGGGTCAGTGCTGGGCAGAGGTGGATGGACAGAGTCATGAAAGGCACTAACAGATAGACAAAGGAGTCAGGGGAGGAGGGCCAGCTCTGGGCCTAGGTGTGGGCATGGAGGGCATCTTAGATGTGAGAGGCTTTACACAAGAATCCAGGAGCACGTGGCAGGGAGGTATGGGAATCCTGTCTGGACTAGGGCTTGGGCCGGGGATCAGAAAGGACTCAAGGTCAGCCAGAGGTGGACTTGCTCTCTAAGAATGCACTCCCCATGTGGCAGTGTGGGGTAAGGATGAAAAGAGAGGGGACGGTGACACCTGTACTCTTAGGTCTATAGAACACTCAGGCCATTAGATGTTATTCAGCCAAGTTAAGAATTGCGGTGGCACCCATCTCCCGTCGCTATTAGGGTCAGAGATGGACGGGGCTCCCTGGGCCTTGCCACTGCTCATCAGCTGGGCAGTGCCAATGCCTCGGTGTTTGCTCTTAACAGCCATGTGGGGGCAGTAGCCGTGGACATACCCAACACCAACTGTCCTTGAACCAAGTGGGAAGTTGCATTTTAGGAAGAGGTAGGGGGCTGTGCACATGTACACATGTATGTGTGTGCGTGTACATGTGTGTCTGTGGCTGCAGAGCTCAGGACCCACCAGACCTTCTTTGCTCTCTTTCCCTCTGCCCTCAAACCCCACATACCCAGAGTTACAGTGCAGGCCATAGAGAGTCACACACACGGCTATCTCCTGCTGTTAAGCAGAGGATGGGAGCTTTCCTGGTGATTTCTGGACTCATACGTTCACAGATCATTCCCTTGTGTTCTAGGCACAATTGCTCTGTGTCATTCTCTTTACAGAAACCCTTGGAGCCTCCACGGGGGCCTGATGGTGCCTAAAATGTGTGTGAGAAGCTTGGGGTGCAGTGGATGCTAAAGACCTATTTCCTGTTTTTGTTGTTACTGTTTGCCATGGCGCAGTGTTACTGATAGCTGTATTTAGAAGCAGCATAGCCCTCAGTCAGGGCCATTACCAGCATTTGAATACTGGTCCCCATCCTGCTGCAGCAACACAATCCCACAGACAGAGAGGGTTCCACAGAGTCAGGCTTGGTTTGGCTCAGGCTCTGGTCCAAAGTTAGGGCCTGAGTTCTGTGAGGGGCTTCTTGCTAGCAGAGTCCTGAAGTGCCACACACAGGATGTCCCGTGCAGAGTCCTCTGAACCCTCTCCTTCTTACAAAGCTTCCAGGAAGCACTCATGAATTCCACTCTGCTGGCTTTGTCCTAAAGCCCCACCTCCAAACGCTGGGGTTGGATCAAGTTTCTACACCCTCAATACCTAACTGTGGGGATTAGTTTAGCACATGTACCGTTGGGCATTCACCGTGTTCAAGTCAAGAAGACAGGACCATCTGGACTTGAACTTCGGCCATCTATAGGGTGTCAGGACCTGTGAGCAGGACACACCTTCACAGGCTCTTGCCATGGAGTCAACGTGCTCCGTGAGCCACCTGGGTGGGATTCCTGAACACATGGAGTACTATTGTGGGGTCAGGGATCAGGTAGCAAATGGGGAAAGAGACCCAAGGGACCTGTGGTTGTGATGGGAAGGCACAGAGGGGATCTGGGAAAGAGGGCCATACAGGAAAGTCTATGGAGGGGTTGAGCTGTGAGCTTGCTGATGGATATTCTTGTTCTGACCGGCACGCACTGTCTCCAGCAGGGGGAGACAGTGTCACAGTAGGAGCCCACCATCCTTCCCACCCTGGCTGCACTAGGAACCTGAGGTTGGGCTTTGAAAATCCTACTCGTGGAGCTCCTCTCTCCATGGCTGCCATCAGGTCTTCTGGGATACCTCCAGACCACTTCCTGGGAGCCCTTAGTGTCCCCCTGCTCTCCTGTGCCAGAGAGAGACTTTCTCTCATTAAAGTATCACTCCCCAAGGAAGCCAATGCAATGATATTTTTGCTTTATTTACATGAAAATCAACAGATGTTAGCAAGTTAATGTCATTTATTATATAAGATGTGATGACAATACAATTAGTATTTTTTAAACTGTAATTGTAAAATTGACCTTATTAAAATTCCACTTCCTCCATAATTAAAAAAACTAATTACTTCTAGTAATTGGACCAGAAATGACATTTTCAGTTCATTAATATTCAGCAAATTGTTTTTGAAGATGTTCTTGCATGACGCACCATCAACCTCTAGCATTTCTGTTCATTTCTTATTTAAAAGTCGCCTGGAAATAATAGTTAGCATTTTAACAAGGCGTGTACCCATGGATTGATTTTGTAAATAAAGTTTTTAATTGCTAATTAATTTGTGGAGCTCTGTCCCTGTAACGCCTTCTAGGTTTAAATGTGGTGGGGCCTCGGGCTGAGCCCAAGCTTGGGTCTGGCAGAGCTTGTCAGCAGCTTCGGCAGACTGGGCTGGGTCACGCTCCGCTGCTCCTGAATGCCACAGTCTAATTACTTGGTGCGGAGGTGGCTGCAAACCAAAATCACAAGTGTGAACCAGTTTTGTAATTAACTGAGTTCAGAGCAGAGGATTTTAAAGAATGAAAATCAACTGTTCAGAGTGCCTGCCCTGGGGGTCTGGAGAGGTGGGGTGGAGGTGGGCCTTTCTGTTGGAGAGATGAAGTTTCTCCTCCTTTGTGGTCCTGATGTTGCTACAGAGCAACTCCTGACACACACTGGCTCCTCCAGCTCCAGGATGGTTTTCTCGCTGGTCAGAACAGGGTGGGGGGCTGCTGGCCTTAAAGCAGAGACCCTGTGTACTGGTCACAAGTGCATGCTGGGCGACCAAAGGAGGCCCCAAAGGGATGTGAGAACTGAGGCTGTGAAGAGATGGGATTCATGCCAGCCTGGGGCACAACTGTTTCTAGAGCTTCAGAACATAGCAGGAGTTTAGGAAACGCCTGTTGTCAGGATGTGGCCTCCTGACTTTGGTCATTTCTGTGGTGCCTGACTTCTCCCTGGCTTTGGAACCTGCACAGCAGCTGATGGAGAAATCTCCTTTAAAGGAAGGCATAAAGAGGTGAGGAGATGTCCTCACCATGGACAGGGACTAGAGATGTCCTGGGCACTGTGACCCTGCCTGAGGCCCATGTGAGTCTGTGTCTGCCCTAACTTTATGAGTGATCTTGTTGGCCACCTGGGACTTGGATGGCATGCAGCTATGGTGATTCCTGTGAGACAGCAGGTAGCAGCCTGCCTTTTAGGGAGTCATGACTGCGGTCTGGGGACTGTGGAGAAAGGAGTCTCAGTGCTGAGTTTCCTTCAAAGGGAACTCTGAGTACAGCTTGCCTGGCTGTTAGTCCACTTTGATGGCCTCTGCAGCTTGCTTCTCAGGCAGGCATGGGAGAAAGCAGGAACCCAGATGTTCTATTATCCATCCCAAAGTAGGAGTCCCCTGGGCTGAGAGGCCACAGGAGTTGGTGCAGGCATTCCAACTCCAGCCAGCCTGAAAGCTGTCCTAAACCAGCACTTTTGAGCAAGTACAGGAGAAACAGCCATGTTCACTGGCTCTGCCCACAGCAGGTTCTTGCTGGGTAGTGCTGCCCTACACCCACTGTTCCTTACGCATGCTTCCTGGATCTGTCACCATGTCACTGGGGTAGGGACACTTACAGCAGGGCTCTTGATTCAAGTGGAGGCAGAGACCCAGAGTAGTCATCCCACATGAGCTGATGTGGGCCTGGAGGAAGGGCAGCCCAGTGGAATAGAGGCATACACACATACATACTCATTCATGTACATACATATATAAACATACACACATTGCATTTGCATAACTCATCATGCACATTCACACTCTTAGATCAATATTTACATATTATTGTTCATTCACACACATGCACATTTGTATATATACACTCGTATGTTCACATGCATATACACATACACAAATGTGCACATCTTACATCCACACTTGGATCTATACCCACATTTACACTCATCTATGCATTCATTTAATGTACATGCTGTGTTTGTAATATCTGTTCTGCTGTGATGCTCACAGACGTGTCAGCAGCTAC
Source organism: Ellobius talpinus (assembly GCA_001685095.1). Classification (NCBI taxonomy): domain Eukaryota; kingdom Metazoa; phylum Chordata; class Mammalia; order Rodentia; family Cricetidae; genus Ellobius; species Ellobius talpinus. The sequence goes on along the minus strand of LOJH01004580.1, from coordinate 1,459 downwards.
GATGGTTGAAACTGCATTTAAATGCGGTAGACACCTGAGACACTGAACACGAGTATAGACTTCTACTCCTATGACATTCATCCCCAGGTTATGGCAGCCCTTCTGTCTATCAAAGTCAAGGGCCCTGTGTTTCCAACAAGCAGCTTATTGCACCTTTTCTGAGGGCAGACAGGCTCCAAAGATCAGGGGTCTTTCCAGTTTAATCTAATTGGTGGCCTGGGAAGTTTTGGTGAGTGAGACTGGTACCCATGTGCCCTTCATGCCCTGTGCATGAGTGGCCAGAGTGTACGCATTTGCTTTTTAACAGGAAGTGGGAACAGTCAGTATTTTGCTCTAAGACACATGGAGGGAGCGCAAGGACAACCAGACACAACGTTCTCTTCAAGGCTCTCACAGTGGAGGATAGGAGCAAATGCGCCTCTGTCTAGACACAGACGACCAGGACCAAGTCCCTCTGCCTCCTGTGGCCATTGCTCTGTGGGTGAGGGAGGTGTGCCTTCTGGTTCCCGGCTCATTCCCTCTTTTCTTCCTAGCATTTGTGAGCACTCTTGCCTTGCACTTTGTGGTCATGCGTGCTTTGAGCCACCATGCTTCTCTGTGTAATTCCAATAAGCCCACTGTTTCATCTGTTGTACTTGGAGAGAACCATTGCCCTCCCTGTTTGGGGTGATAAGGAACAGACCTCAGTGAACAGTCACACAGCAGCCATGAAGGGAGCAGCCTCTACCACATGGGCCTGTCACCATGATACTCAAGAGCGCAGGGCCAAGTGACCATGACCCTAACCCTTTAAAACTGTGAGCCAAAATAAGCAATTCATCTTCTTCAGTTGCTCATGGTGACATCAAAGCAATTTATACATATTCTAAGCATGTAGATATGTTTTTATGTAGTCTTAAACATTATAAAACAGAATCATGCTCTGATAAAGGGAACTATCTCTAAGGCTTGCTTATGTTATGGGGCTTATTATACTTCTGACATTTACTGATGTGTCTCCTTCCACTGAAGCACATTTTCATTAATATTAATAAATTAATATTAATTTCTTTGCACAAATACATGGACATATCCTATTTATTTATCTGGTGACAGATGGACATCTAGCTTTGTGCTTAAAGAGCAGGTACCTAAAGCATCTTCGTAGGTATCTACTGGCTTCCACAGACAGGGCGAGTTAGTACTCAAATCCGGACACAGGATTACCCGGACATAAGCTACGCTGGAATTGACCTCATTTGAAAAGGATGAGTTAGTTTGCCAAGCAGTTGTTCCAGAACTCTCCTGACAAAGGCACACACACAATTCCAGTTGCTCTGCGTCCTTGCCAATGCTCCACACTTTGAATTTCATGCTTTTATGTTCTTTGCATAGACAAGTGTGTTGGGTAGACAACTCGACATGAGAAATTAAACTTCTGGAGAAATTTAATTGGGAGGTCTCCCTCCCTCCCTCCCTC
>LOJH01004579.1:18123-36032 GCA_001685095.1 Ellobius talpinus | reverse complement strand
GCTGCCCAAGGAACAAGATGGGGCCATCTCCTTGGACACCTGGGATCCCCTTTATAGGCAAAATAAGATAAATTCACCAAAAGTGCCTGGCTCATACTTCTCATCCTAATTCTAATGACATTTGTGCAAATATGAAAAATTACCTTATTGCTCTATAATGAAGCAAAACTATAACTTTATATTCTCTGTGAATTAGTACTAGATTCATTTCCTAGGAAATGTTTTCTTATTTTCTAATGAGGTCCCAGTAGAATGAAAATTAAACTTGCGATGACAGGGTATACTTGTTGCAAAGCTTTTCATTACATGTTAATAATCCAGGGATTTTATAACCAAATATGTCAGGCATTACATGTACATCAACACTGTGATATACAGTTCATGGAAATTATTATTAAAAGAGAATATTTTTAATAATATCTTCATCCAGAATTTTTTATAAATGTTAAGTATGCACTGATAGTATTTAAACCTCTTTATATTTTCTAGGACAATAGCCTAGGAAGGCCAAATTATGAGATGAGGAATGCTGCACACAGATCTTGCTACAGCACACATTTGGAGCTGGAGATAACTCTTCAATAGTAGAAAGAGCAATCACTACAGTGTACAAAATTCTGAGTTCAACTAACTCCACACACAAAAATCTATAACCTACATTCTTTCTGAAGACTAACTGATTGCAAGTTTTAAATAAGCTACAAATTTGATGACATGATAAAATGTGCCAAGTGAACTCCAAGATACATACTTATTACTAATTGTCATTAATGATTTGTGTGGACTGCATAGTGACAATTGCTGCTTGATAAAGTTCCAGCATGTCAACATTGCAGACCACACTTCTCCAGTACCTTTTTACTTTCATTTTTAATGAATCTCACTATTAATGTGTTTCCTTTTGAGATGTTTTATGCGAGCTTTGGTAAAGGATGAAAATGTACACAATGGTAGCCTCTCTACACAAAATAATTCCTTGGAAAAAGATCCCCACCACCTCGAAAGTAGGAATCCCATTGTGCCCTTCTGATTTACACCAAGAATGAGAAAATTAGAGATTTACTAGATACACCTGATCCCAAGGATGAAATGTCTACAATTCAGAACCAGAGCCTGAGGCCATTGAGGTCAAGAGTTCAGTTAATAAGCATAGAGAAGTCAGAATGGTATAGTATAACATAAAAAGAGTAAGACATCAGGACCTTCCCTTTTGGGAGTGTTTTGAAAGAAACAGGCCTATATAGTAAGACTAAAACACAATTAGGGAACATCTCAGTGCTAATCCTCTTGACAAGTGAACTGCTCTTAAATTGTAGCCTATTTCTGGCCCCAGAAGAAGTATTTTCCCAAGGTCAGGCATTTGGATTAGGACATCTATTCCCTCCAGGGCTTGAGAAAAATTTCTGTTTGCTAAAAAGGGAGACAGTCTTATCTATCTCCGAAGAAACTTGTGGCTCTTTCATTCCAATAGACTTATCAAAGTCAAGGCTTGCTTCCTCCAGTCCCTGATCTCAAGGCACACCCCACCTCACATGCCCCTTTTGTCCTGTTTAATCCTATGTGCTATAAAAGGTGTAGTCTTTGGGACCTGAATCCCCACTGAAGCAGGTCTCAAGCATATAATATTAACACCTAATGTAGTACAGCCTAAATTATATTTAGAACAGTTCTAGGAAATATAAGAAAGTACTCATCTAATAGTGATTAGGTCAAGGTGATTCTTTTTCTTTTAAGCCTCCCAAATTAATCACATGCTATAATGTAAAAATGAAAATACAATAATAATTTTAATGTGCCTTTTCTATATTAATTTAATTTTTCTATATTAGTTGTCTGTTCAAATAAATCTCTGGTTTCTGATATAAACAATGTATTCACAGGTATTTCTTAACACATGTTTCTGTGAATTAATGTTTTTAACAAAGTATTTACAGATATATAATTTATTATCTTATTTAAATTTCATAATCTATTGATTTTGACCAAGGTAGTTTGAAGAATCAAATGGTCCATTGCTAAAATAATTTATTTAACAAGAATATATTTGAGTGTGGAGGTCAAGGAAAAAGAAATAGCTCAATGTTAGATATCTGAAGTTTAAGATGGCACTAAGACACAAAAGGATATACCTTAAATTGATTACATACTTGAACACAAAGAAAGTCTCAACAGATACAAGAAAATTGAAATAACAGCCTGCATCCTATCTGAATGCTGTGAATTAATTAATCTGGATATCAACTACAGAAAGCTTACAAACTTATGAAAAATGTACAACTCTAAACTGAGTGAAAAATGGGGTAAGACAAATTAAGAAAGAAATTAAAGAAGTTCTAGAATTCAATAAAAATAAATACACAACATAACCAAACTTATGGGGCACAATTAAGACAATTCACAGAGTCAAGTTCATAACATGAATTGCCTACATTAAAAAAAAATTCAGAGATCTCATAATAGCATTTTACCTACACACTTTAAAACTCTGGAGAAGAAGAAAAAAAACACACCTAAAAAGAGAAGGTGGCAAGAAATAGTCTCACTCAAGCCTGAGAATAATAAAATAGAAACAAAACAACAAAAAAACCCCACAATTCTTTGAGAAAATCAATACGATTGACAAAAATAGAATCCAAAATAACTAATAGGCAGAAAAAATATCTAAATTAACAAAATTAGAAATGAGAAGCAGGACCTAACAGACAATGAAGAAATCCAGAGAATCATTAGGATATACTTTAAAAACCTGTACTCCACAAAATTGGAATGTCTAAAAGAAATTGATAATTTTTTATACATACAACTTACCAAAGTCAAATAAAATAAGCAATTAAACAAGCCTATAACTCCTAGTGAAATATAAGCAGTCATTAAAAGTGTCTCCCACCAAGAAACAAAAATGCCAGATGGCTTTTGCAGAATTCTGCCAGACTTTGAAAGAAAAGTTAATGCCAATACTCTTCAAATTATTCCACAAAAAAGAAACAGAAGGAAAATTGACCAGTGGATTTTACAAGACCTCAATTATCCTGATACTCAAACAACATAAAGACTCAACAAAGAAGAATTACAGACCAATTTCCCTTATGAATATATATGCAAAACACTCAATAAAATATGTGCAAACAAAATGGTAATTAGAAGCATAAAAGGCCTTTGACAAAACCCAATATCACTTCATGATAAAAGTCCTGGAGAGCTTCGGGATACAAGAGACATACCTCAACATAATAGAGGTAGTTTACAGCAAGTTGATTTAAGTGGAGAGAAACTCCAGGAAAATAAAGCCCTCTAATCAACATGAGCAAAGCTCATACNTCGTATTTTTACAGGTGTGAGAATGAATGGACCTCTAATGCTGGGGCCTTCTCTTTGTTTGTCCTATCCTACCTCAATGTGGTAACTTTTGTTTTATCTTGTTATATTTTATTTTGTTATATTTCCAAGAAATGAATGAATAAATGAAAGCCTAGCCACTGGGGTGAAAGTTAACAATGCACTATCATTTATTCCTGCTGGCTAGGGAAATCAATTTTCTCTAAAGGAATGACACTAGGTACACCAACCACTCCAGGAAAGACCTCATGTTCAGGTCAACATATAATGAACTGGACAGCTGTTTCTTTTTCTTTCTCCTTGTGTGTGCTTTTGTTTGGTTACAATTTGGTGAGTTTTATTTATTTTGGGTTTTTGGGGGTTGTTTTTGTTTTCTTCTGTTTGGGTGTTATTTTGTTTTCCTGGTTTGGGGCATTTTGTTGTTGTATTAGATTTCTATTGTTTATTTATGTATTTATTGAGGATGAACTTGAAGTTGGGTGGAAGAAGGATCTGAAAGGACTTGGGGGAGGGGAAAATATTATCAAAAACGTTTAAATTTAAAAAGTGTTTTATCTAATGAAATATAATAAAAAGGAAATAAAATCAAAGTGCTTTCAGCAGGAAAAATTTAAACACCTACAAAAACTGAAAACAATAAAAAGATGGCACTGAGATGCCAAGTTGGACAGGGCACATGTACAAATACTGCAAATGATAGGATCTTCAAACAGGTGAGGATAGAAAGAAATCAGGGAGTCCTCGGTACTAAATCTTGATCTGAAAGTGGAGGAAGTCTAAGCCTCACCAAAATAAACACTAGTAATAGGTGAGAACTAAAAGAAAGTGGAGCCAGAGGAGCCCGGATACTCCAAGAAGGAAGGTAATCAACAATGACAAATTTGGAGATGAACACGCAGGAATGGACACTGGATTTACAGATGTGAAAGACACTCCTACTTTGCAAGATATGGAAAAGACCTTGTCTTATACTCAGAACTCTGATGTAGAAGACAGAATTTTAGGTTGCTAATTATACACTATTCTATGTCCCCGAGGCTTATTACCCTGAAGCTTTTTTGTTTCATACTCAAATATAATAATTTTAGTATTACCACCTGGACTGCAAATAACCCTACTCTGCATCAGAGAGGAGACAATTATCCTCAAATACTCAGACATATTCAATCAGATTACAGACATTACAAATAAGAATAAATAATGAAAATGAAAACAACTTCACTTAGACTCAAATATATTTACTCTTTCCCCCACCCACCATTGAAAATAGTTTCTTTTCTCTTACTCGATCCTGACTACAGTTTCACCTCCTTCTACTTCTCTCGGTTCCTCCTCACCTCCCCTTCCATCTGGATCCACTCCCTTCCTGTCTCTCATTAGAAAAGAACAGGCTTCTAAGAGATGACAACAAACCAAAACACAATAAAATATAATAAACAATCACATCAAAGTTGAACAAGGCAAACCAACAGGAGAGAAATAGGCCAAGAGAAGACATGAGAACCAAAGACCCATACATTCACACACTTGGGAGTCCCAAAAAACACTAAACTAAAAAGCTAAAATAAATATGCATAGGACCTGGTGCAGATCCACGTAGCCACTGTACTTGCTGCTTCAGTCTCTGTGAGTTCATATGATCTTTTCTCAGTTGATTTAGAGAGTCTTGCTCTTCTGGAGTCCTCCATCCCCTCTGGCTCTTATACTCTTTCTCTCTCATCTCCCACAGGATTCCCTGAGCTCTTGGAGAGTGGGGTTGATAGAGACATTCCATCTATAGCTGTGTGTTCTATGTCTCTCTCTCTCTCTCTCTCTCTCTCTCTCTCCCTCTCTCTCTCTCTGTGTAATGTCTAACTTTTGGTTTCTATATTTGTTCCCATCTGCTGCAGCAAGAAGCTTCTCTAATGATGCCTGAATAATGAATGCACTGACTTGTGAATATAGCAGAATATGTATATGCTTATTTAAGGATATTAGCCATTAAGTAAATTATAACCAAGCTATAATCCATATACCCAGAGAGGTTAGTTATAGAGGGACAAGAGACACATGGATCTCCATGGGAGGGGGAAATAAAATAGATTTTATGGATGAACTGGGGGTGAGAGAACGGAATTGAGGATCAGATGAGGAGGTTTAGGGAGAGAACATGGGGCAGACAGAATTGAGGTGCATTTGAGGGGTGGTATGGAAACCTATTACAGTGGAAACTTCCTAAAATATACAAAGGCAATTCTAATAAATTCTCCAAATAATGAGAGAGATGGAATCCCAGATAGCCATCCCTTTTCACCAAATGAAGCTTCCAGTACTGGAACTAGGTTACATCTAATTGAGTTGTTGGCAGAAAGGGATACCATGAAACGGTCCAAACAATCCAAGCTGTGGCCAAAACATTAGGTTGTTATCCAATAAACTGACAGTAAGGCCCCACTGCTGAAGTCAACAGCCACACAAATCATTGAACAATGATTTGTCCAGTCAGTGCTTACATAGAACCTCCACCCCTAAGGTCTAGTTTCTTTGGTGTGGGAAAGCACTCTGAAGGCTACCAAAATAGAAACATAAACACCAATCCAGTCACAACCTTTTGATCTACAATACTGTCTTGCGTACAAAATATGCTAGCACAAATAGAAATGTGGCACAATATTTATGGAAGTAACCAACCAATGTCCCATTTAACTTAAGACCCACTCCATGAGATGGAACCCATTCTGACACTGATTAGGTGAAAAAAGGCACTAGATAGCCCAGTGACCTAGGGAAAACTAATATTACTGGTCTTAAAAATAAAAGTAGTGATCAAATAGCTCCTAATATCACTCTTCATTTCATGTGTGTGTATGGGGAGAACTTGCTTACCATGGCACCCATGTGGAAGTCAAAGTAACACATAAGACAGATGACCCTCCTACATCAGAAGTCATATGAAAATCTTTGCAACTTGGTTTTTCCTTCCCCTGTGTGGACCCTGGGGGTTATACTCTGTCTGTTAAGCTTAACAGCAAGCACCTTTACCCACTGAGACCTCTCACCTTCCCATAGTGCTATTTTTATACAAGCCAATTTAAAATAAAAAGTGCTAAATTCATATGTTACCTGGATCTTGAACAAGGTTTTATTGTAAAAAATCATCTCATATAAGATATATATATATATATGTGTGTGTGTGTGTATATATATATGGGGAAAATGAGAACTAGGTGTGTAAATAAGAATATACACATTGAAACTTTGACATTAAGAAGTTAGCCATATATTCTATAACTTTTCCTGAGGAAAAATAAACAAATGCCTTTTGACCACAGGGAGGACACCAACAAATGCCCAATGAAATGATTCCAAGTTTAGTTTACTGAATCAAGGAGTTTATTGGGCTTACATAATAGAACTCAGGTGAGAAGACACTTACAGGAGAATGGATGGCTTAGGCAGCTGCATCACCAGAAAACCCATTCCAGCATGGGTGATGATGTATGAATGCTGTTCCAGGAGCGCTCTACACAACTTGCAGACCGTTCTGCTGAAGAGTCTCTTCTCTTCAGCAATGAATTGTTGCTTGTATAAACCCAGGAAGGGGTTCAGAGATCATATGAGTTTCCAGAGGTCATGGTTTGTTTTTAATCTTACATGTTTCTTCTGAGCTTTATGAACCTTCAGAGCATTTCTTTCCTCCAGAAAAAATAAATTTTTTCAACTCAAAGAAAATAATTACATAACACGGTAGGATTGAATATCAAATGAGAAAAATGAGTACCAGTAAAAGTGATTAGCTAAAAACATGACGAGTGTCAGAAAGCTAATTTTTATATCAATCTCTACCACTTACCGATTAAACTTCATGTTGTTTCATTCCTCTGCCCTTCACTTTTCATACCTGTAAAATGAGGATAATTTTATACACTTCTAGTGTTCTTCTGAAATTTATACAGGGATAACAGCTAATCATGATTTGGGTAAAATTAAAAATCTAGACAGGCCTTAGTCTTCTTATTGCTAATAATTTTTTTTAAAAACTTATAAACAAGTTTTTCACAATTATCTACAATTATTAAAGGCCAGGGAGCATGACAAAAATTTTTGAAGACTTTTTTACTTGAAGATCTACCATGAAATATGTAGCTCCAAACGCACATATAGACGGTATCTCATTTTGAATGTGTGAGTCCCTATTAGATTACATAAGGAACTTTAATCAACCAGAGACACTATTCTGTATTCATAGTCAACCTCCATGACTTCCAACATCACCTAGACCTGGGTTACCCACGAATGGTTCCTGACACTACGAGACACATTTCTGTCTACTGTATAGCCCTCTACGCAGCACGTGGAAACTGACATCTTGTTATTGCTCCCTCCTGTCACTTCAGACTGGTCAACGACTCATTTTGGTCCTGAGTCTTATGGACTCTTGGGCCTTCTGGAAGTCCAGTGACAGCACTTATCCTGAGTCAATAGTAAAATTTCTTGCTTGATAACATTAGTAGGATCCAGAGAAAAGACCAAAGGTACATTTGTTTAAGAGCTGAGAAGGAAACAGAGTCAAGTATAAACAGAGCTCTGAGACTTCTTCTTGTTAGTAGCTAAAGGACAGGATTCTGCCTTCCATCACTGGTCAGAAACTACACTTTCTTCCCCAGGGTCACAGCGGAAAACTTTCTGTACACCCACTTAGGACACCAGAGCCAAACACTGCGTTTCAGATCCCAAGTGACATGGTGTCATCATTTCCTAAAAGAGTGAAAAGTTTTTATACCTGAATAAAATAAAATCCTATTGTCATGGCAGGGGCATTGGCCATCACTTCCATAAGGAAAACATGAGACTCTCTAAAACCACAGGGACTACAGAAATGTGTCAAATTCTGTTTTAATAGTAAATTCTTGTAAGTGTGATTTTTCACAAATAAAAATAGCTTGTAAAAATCCTGTCTAGTGAAATTACATAGTCTTAGTGCTTCATCTGCAGCTCTCCCCAGAAATCTCTGCTTCAGGTGTTTTTCAAGTTCCAACCCAAGTGATCCCTTTCCCATGATAAAATCGCCTTGTGTCTGAGTCAGAATGCCACACAGACATTGGAGAAAGTATCAGTTTCAGTCACATGTTATTATTCTATTTAGCAATAAAGTTAACTGTATTCATCGTAGAAATCAAAAGCATATCTTAAATTTTATAGTGAACAATAAACTGTTTGAGAACAGAAATAAGTCTGACCTAGTGATGACTTCAAACTTCAAGCAAAAGTCTTTCCACACCTCCAGGAATGTAGCTTTTGTCAGTCATAGGCCCTTGATACAGTCATGCAAATGTTGCCAGAAATATTATACATATTAATAGTTAAGTGAATCTCTGCAGAAGGTGAATCTCAAGGTTGAGAATGGGAAGTGGGGAGGGGAGAAGAGAGGATGTTTTATGTTTAACTGAAGATGAAATAAAATAATTTCAGCTGCAATAACAAAAATGAAACAAAGTATCAGGCAGAGGTGAAAATGAAATGATGCAGAAGATGCCCCTGCTAGGAATAAAGTCAGAGATTAATCACGGACGGGGCACCATACAGACATTCGACTCAATGCATTGTAGGTGAACTAGAGATCGTAAGCACGAACAAATACCCCTGCCTGAAATAAAGAATCAGAATCAGAGTTAACAAGGCAGCACGCTAACAAGGGAAGAAAAATTATGTTCAATGCTTGAAGAGATAACAGGATTTGAAAAGAGAAACTTAAAGAGAGAGTGAATGAGGCGGTAAGGAGCTGTATAAAATTTTATCTGGAATAGTTAAAAGGCAACTTTTGTATGCGTGCAAGGCAAAACTAGTGGACTATTAGGATGAAAAGTTATAAATAATGGCAAGGGTTTAGTTTAAACTTTCAAAAGCCCATTCATCTATCAAACTACCTTTGGAGGTATGTATTTGAATCTGTACACTTGAGCAGAGACCAGAGACGAAGCAGATATGGAAGAGAAGAATAGATTGTATTAAAGTAATTTTTTCTAGGAATAAAAAGTGAGTTGCATAGGGTCAGTAAATTCTAGGACAAAAACAGTGTTAGTAAGACATCAATTGAAAAAGATTTTTTTGTTTTTTTGTTTTTGCTTTTTTTAAAAAAATGCCTTTGCCTAGAAGAAGGGTGTGGATGGGGAGCCAACACCTGTATCCCATGGTATAGCTCAGGTGTGGTTTCACACTTTCAGATACAGCACAAAGCTCTTTTGTGCCATGGTGTTCCTACTGTTTGCCAGGCTTGGATTTGCCACATATCCACACCTCTGTCTACTACATAGATGTCCCCATGTCTTTTAGAAAGTGACATTTTGATATTGCTCTGGAATTGTGACTTTAGAATGGCCCAGAATTCACTTCAGTTCTAAGCTTCCTCCTCAGTGGCGCCTGTTGTATATGATGGGGCAGTTTCAGCTAATGTTTGGGCTGATTACAGAGGAAATGGTAACGTGGGGTTCATTTACTTGCTGGTCACTTCTAGGAGCTGATTGTAATACAAAGTGGTATTAACCTTCCGAAATATCTTATCTAGTTATCTAGTTAGATTTATCTTATCTAGTTAGTGGCTAAGAGAAGCCCTTCAGAACACATCACCCCTGTGCCTGAACATCCCCCTTCCTTTTCCACATCTCTTTCAGGATCATAAAGTTCATAATCAATGGGCTCCTAACTGATAGATATTCATATGCCTTTTTACAACTAGCCAGCCTGGTAACAAATAGTCCACAGGGTGCTGCATTTTGTTTATCGTTAAATAAAATTTTGTTCTCTATTTAAAAGGTTAAGTTTCCTTTTGTGCCTAAGGCACTGATTAGAGATCATACAAGAATGCAAGCAAGTCTTCATTGTGAACAAAATCATTGCTCAAAATAAAAAAAGGATAGGGAGGGAGGAATTTGCTTTTTGGCAGTTGAATTTCCCACTAACAGCTGGGTTCATTTACTCTGTTGCTGTCACTGCTGATTCTGTAACTGATATTTGAACCAACTTTTCTGGGCTTTTGATATGTACTGAAGACCAGTAGCTGGGTAGTATCCCTCTAGGCCTTTAGAAGCACAGAGAGACTGCTGACACTCTCTGCCTCATAGGAGAGGCTAGTGGGTTTGGGGCCTCTTTGGTGCGATATAGGTATTGTTGGAATATTTTAACCATGTTGCATTAATGTGTTCAGTAAATTCTTTTTAAACACACCCAGCGCCGGAATCACCCCCACCCAACCTTCCTACACACATCCGTTCTACCAGCTATGTTCTTCTAGAGGCGCTGGCCTACAGAGTCAAAATTGTGTTGTCTTTGTCTTTTTAATAAAAGTTTTACCTTAGTTTAAAACTTACTCTTCTATGTGAACAAACTCCCCCACATACCTTAGCAGATGCTTTACAAATACATGCACAATTCTTGATCAACTGAACCTGATTCACCTCTAAGTTGAAAATTTTCCCCCCTCACTGAATCAACTGTCCAGAAACTCTTGACCCAACCACACTGGCCAAGAAGGGCTTCACATTTTACTGACACTGGGTAATGGGGTTGAAAATTTCATGGCTTTGAGCTTCATAGTAATACTGTCCACTGTATTTTTATTGGCTGTCATATATATCTAAAAATGCAGTGGTCCCATATTTGCATAATATTACCATGAATTTTAGATTTTATTTCTGCACTTTACTCGTTGGGAAATCCTCCTCTCTCATTTTAAGCACAATCTTCTAAGTAGCATGCTTGTAAGGCTTATCTGTGCTACAGATATACATCAGAATTTCAATTATTTTTAATATTATATGAAGATATTTTTTTAAATCCAGCAATATAAATAATGATGTAATTTAGGTTCATTAAACAAATTGCTTAGATGTATGCATTAGCTGGCTGAAATTTAGGTTGTGTGTGTTTAAAGTTAATTCTGTTGCTCTGTCTGTTGACATGCACAGTTTTGTGAAAACATTTGCCATAGTTAATTTTTGTCAACTTGACACAAACCTAGCCATACCTGGGAAGAGATGATCTCAACTGAGGAATTCCCTCTATCAGACTGACCTACAGGCACATCTGTGGAGGATCCTGATTAATGATTGATGTAGGAGGACCCAACCCGCTGGGAAAGTGGGCGTTAAGGAAAGTGTATTAAGAGTATTAAGGAAGGTAGCAGAGAAAGCCAGAGTGAACAAGCCAGTATGCAGCATTACTTTGTGGTCTCTGTTCCAGCACCTGCCTCTAGGTGTCCGCTTCAGGATCTTGCCTGGTTTCCCTCCATGATGAATTGTCATCTGTAAGTTAAAATGAGCCCTTTTGCCAGAAGATGTTTTTGGTCATGGTGTTTATCAGAGCAAAAAAAAAATCAAACTAGAACAGAGTTATCTCTAAATCTTAATGCTACTCCCTGGTTTATATTGTGTTTACCATGTTGCGGGACAAAGTTATAAAATCTTTGCTCTATCTTTTGACAGTAGAAATTATTAACCTCCCACTTGCTATTGTTTAGAAACTGTTTCTATCTCTCAAGACCCTCAGCATCCATACATGTTTAGAATCAGTTTGTTGAATTCTCCAGTTATACATCTGGGTTATTGACAGGACATTATCCAATCTGGAGGTTAATTTCCATCTATCTAGACTGTCTCAATTTCATGAGCATGAAATGGTTTTCCATGTATTGAGATCACTGACTTAGTTCAACAAGTTATTAACATTTCCATAGTATAAATTTTGGTTTTCTTCTGTTAGTTATATTTAATGTATGCCTCTGTGGAATTTTTGTTGTTGATTTTATTTTTGGATTGTTGGTAACTAGCTCTAAGAAATAAAAATTGATTTTGTGTGTTTATTTTGTGACCTGAAACATTCATAAAGTCACTTGTTTCAATCAATTGAATTATTCATTCATTAGGATATTCTGTATACTAGATTGTATATTATGCACACAGACACTTTTAATATTTTCGTTTTAATCTGAATGCCAGTTGGTTTCTTTTCTTCCCTCTCTGACCTATGTTGTTTTCGAGTTTAATGTTAAAAAGTAATATTACAAATGTAACAATGGAGAGCAGGGACAAGGGAGGAGATAAGTGAGGAACATAAACAGGGTAGAGAAGGTATGTAATTTTAATTTAATTTTTAAAATGTATTCTTTTATTTTTTAAAACAATATTTTCTCTTCTTACATACCAATCCCAGTTCCCACTTTGTCCTCTCCTCCTGCTTCCCCCACCTTCACCCCCTCCACAACCCCATCCACTCCTCAGAGAGGATAAAGCTTCCCATGAGGAGTCAACAAAGTCTAGCATATCACTTTGAGGCAGGGTCAATGCCCTCCCCCGTATCTAGGCTTAGCAAAGCAGATATTTCTCCATAGAGAATGGGCTCCAAAGAAGCCAGTTCAAGCACTAGGGATAAATCCTGGTCCCACAGCCAGTGACCCCACAGACTGCCCCAGCCATACAACTGTAATCAGATTGATGACTACCTTAATTGTCATAATAGAGCTTTCAACCAGCAACTGATGGAAGCAGATGCAGAGATTCACAGCTAAGTACTGGGCCGACCTCCCAAAGTCCAGTCGAAGAAAGGAAGGAGTGATATTATGAGCAAAGGGGTCCAGACCATGATGGGGACACCCATGGAAACTGACCTGAGCTAATGGGAGTTCACTGACTCTGGACTGACAGCAGGGCAACCAGCAGAGGACCAAACTATGCTTTCTGAATGTGGGTGACATAAAAAATTTAAAAATTAAAAGAAGTAACAACTGTGGGTGTCTTTTCTTGCTTTCTATTTGAGGTATTTTATCCTTGATTCTGGGGGCCAACTTTGAATATTTTAAAGGAAAATTTTACTACAATAAATTTGTTCTAACTCTTGTTTTGTTGACTACTTTTAATGAGTGGTGTTAAATTCTATCAATGCCTTTTTTATGTCTAGTGAAGCGATCCTATTGTGTTCATCCTTAATACTGTTGTTATGGTATATTACATTAATTGATTTTAGGATGCTAATCCAATCTTTCCCCTCTAGGATAAATCCCTCTTGATCATGTTATATATTTATCCCATGATTAATTGGCTGGCAACGATTTTTAGTGTGTAGTCGTACCAAGTTTTTCATGGTTCCTCATGGGTATTGTTATTAACATTACAGGCTGCAGAGAGTGAGTTAGGAGTGAATATTTTTCAGTAATTCTTCATTATCTACTAAAGATCACAAATGAAAACAACTGCCTCTTTATTTATCTGCTTGGGAAGTTTTTTAATTATTAATTAACATCTCTTTAGTAGGTCAAAGGTCAACTGAGCTTTCTAAACTCCTCTTGACTTAGTCTTAGAAGCTTTTATTTATAGTTCTGGAAACATGGCCTTTTCACCTAATGTATTTAGCTCATTGCCTTAGTCCTCTTTATTTCTGTAAGGTGGTTTTTGTTAAAGTTCCCTCCTTCACTCCTGAATTTAGAAGCAATCCTCTCCTTTTTGGGGATTGATCAGTGTAACTGAAAGATCTGCCAATTTGTTGCTCTTTAAAAATAAACGCCTTCTGGTAGCCTTGGTTCTTCTCCATGGATTTTCTGTTTAGGGTTTCACTAGTTTCCCTTCTAACATTAATCATTTCCTTTTCTCCTGCTGTTTATCCTTTCAGTTCATTTTTCACTGTTGCATGTATTAAAGTATAAAATTAGCTTACCACCTCAGGTTCTTTCTTTTTTCCTCCTAACTACAGACTTTTCAGCTGTTAGCATCTCTTTAAACATGTGGACTCTACTGACTTCTAGCCAGAAACTTCACTATGCTATACAAAGGAATTAGGCATCTAAGTCTTTTCTAAGCAGTTGTTTAGATTTGGTTAATGAGCTCTTTTTTTTTTCCAAGGAACAAGGAGTGTGCCTTGAGGTTTATAAGTCTTTGGCTGTTATTTGATTGAAGTATTCTATAGTTATTCTATAGAACCCATCAGTTTTTTCATAATCAATTATTTATTAACAGGTTATTGATTGGGATATATACTGATTAAATAGAACCAGAATATACAAATCTAGAGAAACACAATGCATAAGAAACTGAAGCATCAACTTTTTAAAAAATGTGTACAATAAAGGTATAAAAATAAGTATTCAGAAATGTCATTTATAGTGAGACATGTTTGCATCAGGGAAGATTCAAAGAAAAATAAGAATTAAGTTTTGGTCATGAAACACACTGAGGATTTGTCAGAAATAACAAAGAAAGAGAATAGGAGTGAGCCATTAAATAGGACTTTAAAGCTGCATGCCTTGTATAAATCAAACTTGAAAGTTACAGACTAAGACCTAAAAAATTATGATAAAAATGAAATATAAAAATAATAAAGAAAAAGTAAGTTGCTAATTTTAAAATAACAGTGAAAATTATGAGAGTGATGCTTAATGCAATGGTTTAATGAATCTACACATGAACTAGTCACCTTTGTTTCAGGGTCCCAGATTCCTGTTCTTATCTTCATCAGCATGCATTCATTTACATCAATTTGAATAATACTCAATCTATTGCTTGGGACTTATAAGGCAAAATATCACATTCCTGACCTCCAAAGCTACCTGATTTCAAATAACCCTGTTTGCAACCTAAGTAAATGTCCACAAATTTTCTCATAGTCATTTAAATTCACTGGTATTAATTCTTTTGAGCAATTATGTAGGCTGGACCCTGGAAATCACAAGTCGTGGAAGTAAAAGAACAAATTATTAGTAAGTTTTGTGATTGAGCTTAGGCTGTCCCTTTCTTGTCTGGTTCCCTGAGATGTTCATGTTTCTTGGGGAGTGATCCCTGCCCTTTACTCTCTAATGTAAAGCTTCAGAGAAATTGCCCAGACACCCTGTGTAACATTTATTTATTTAAGAGTCATAAAACTCAAAGATCCCAAGCTCTCCTTTTCAACTGCATGCCCTGATTTACATAACAAGTTCCTTCCGAAATGTTTCTGTTTGTCTCCTCGCACAGCATGCCCCATATGGAGGCCTAATGAACAAATTTAATGAGCCTGCCCGATCCATTTGTAAAGGATAAATTGGTTTGTAACTTACAGAATCGTTCAGAACACTTATTTACAAATATAAATATCCATGGGTCCCTGCTGCAAACAGTTCCTAACCATTCCGGACAGATTGGACATCTTTGAAACCAAATGAAAAGTTTTAAGATTTTTATCTGATCTTTTAAAAACAACTATGTTTTTTCTTTGAGAAAATCATACATATATACAATATGTTATGGTCATGTATGATCCCATTGTCTTCTGACCAATCCCCTCAATACATCTCTCTTCTAACTTCATACATATATTTTTTTAAATTCTCGATGTATCCTATTACTGCCGCCCATTTGAGCATGGGTGTGGGGCCATCCACTGAAACACAGTGGATAAGGTTGTGGAGCTTACCACAATCTCAGAGAAGAATGATATTCTTCCTGCCACCTGTCATCCACTGCCAATAGTTTCTCCACAAGGGCTGAGACTACCAGAACCCGTACTGAGCCATGCTGGGATTTCAACTGGGTTGATTTCTTAAAGAAGAAAACGCAATTCAGAAGTTATTATGTTTATTATATATAATGCACATATAGTTCATACTGCTTCTTACAGTGTACAAAATGAAGCTTTCAATCTGTGAAATCAAATGTATGTGCAAAGTCATATTTGAAAAACTATGCCATAAAAACAGTGATACTGAGACAGTGCTGTGTTTAGTGAGGGTATGAACACAAAGTTTCCATTTTTAAGAAAAGAATATATTTTGCCTCAGAGTTTAACAGTACAGCCCATCTGTCAGGAAATTATGGCAGGAGGTTATATAGTGTCCAGTCACTCAAACAGGAAAAGATCAATGCTGATTCACCCTTTCCCCATTTTGTTAGAAAATTCACTTGGCCTGTCCTAAATCTCTAAGCAGCACAGCAGGGAAGAGCAATCTCACGCAGGCACTTCAGCTATGAAGTGTCAAGGAAAAAACACCAAACTCATACAAAACTAGACAAAGTTGATCTGTCTATTTCTTTGGGGTTGACTCATATTGAAGAAATTATTTTGTTGCTTTATTCTTGATCTAAGTTGCTTAAAATGGATTTTCTACATTGGTTTCTAGGACCAATATAAACCCATTAAGATTTTAAACATAATTGAGGATTAAAGTTTAATAAATTTCTGACTTTTCAATACCCAGTCAACTTAGAAATTAGTCAACTTAGAACTGCATGTAGAATTCTAAGAGTTTTGGCACAGTTTCATCCTATCTCCTTGCCTCTCTTCATCTTTCTCCTTTCTCTTCCCCTGCCCTCCACTCCCTTCTTATTTTCTCTTTGTCCATAACACTTTAAGTATATATGTGTGTACATATATACATGTATCACATATATATGTATATATACACATATATCACATAAATATTCATACATAAAACATGCTTTGCATTAGATATAGTATATATACAAACTGATTTTATGCATCAACTGACTTAGCCATGAAATGGTCAGGTATTTGGCTAAATACAACTTTGAGGTTTCCTGTGAGTATGTTACTTGTGTGTGTGTTTGGATATTTATGTCTATATCATAAAACTATCATAGATACATGTATTTTACTTGCATGCACACATCACACAGATGTTCTAGGATGATATAAGACACGGCACCTTTTCTTTGAGTTTGAGAAGCATGACTGCTTATAAATCTCACTAGAAACATGGGATAACTAAATAAGATACTAAAAAAGAGTGTCTCCCAAATTTAAAAAAATGTGCCACATGCTGTGCTTGGCAGTTTAGACTCTGTACTTACACAGTAAACACAGCTTGGAAATTAAGTCTCCTATTTTTTCCTTAAAAATAAATCAGCGTCTCTAACAGTTGATGCTGCAGCATCCTCTTTTCACTGGTCTTGTCAACCCTGATCTGCATCCTGTCTCAGCACTGTGTTGCTAGGCAGTTCTTGGCATGGTTGGATTTGACTAAACATATGGATGGGTACACGTGCTTGCATTCCTGTGAAACAGCCAAGACACTTCACCCACATTTGCTCCCAGAGCACATGAGGCAAACAAGATCCTTTATTCCCCTTCACACCAATGACTGAAATGTTCATGGAAGTTGTAATTTAAAATTTTATTATATGTGTGTGTGGAAAATTAATATAAAAAATAAGTTTTATTATAAATTGAAAAGTTGCTATAATATTTGCTCCATCATAGCTCAACAGTTTTAAAAACATTTTTTAAAACTTTATACATTTTTCTATTGCCATTCATTTATTTTAATCATATTTCACAGTAATGAGATTTCTTAGAGTAAGTGATATTTTGTTTCTCTTTTCTGGGTATAAGAATATTTGCTAATGATGTATGAACATGTAGTGCTAAATATAGGAAATGCAATGAGAGAAGACACACATGTAAACATTCTGAATGCTCATTGTTATTTCATGAATCATGGCTTCATTTTGGGTTTCCTAAGATGATGCTACACTACATACTCACAGTAGAAAAAGACAAGATCTCCTGAGTACATTGGGAGCATGGGGACCTTGGGAGAGGGTTGAAGGGGAGGG
>LOJH01004579.1:0-11279 GCA_001685095.1 Ellobius talpinus | reverse complement strand
AGACCCAGAAAGACAATTATCACATGTACTCACTCATAAGTGACTTTTAGACATCAAGCAAAGAAAACCAGCCCACAAATCACAATCCCAGAGAACATAGAGAACCATGAGGACCTTAAGAGAGACTTACATGGATCTAATCTACATGGGAAGTAGAAAAAGACAAGATCTCTTGAGTAAATTGGGAGCATGGGGACCTGGGGGGAGGGTTAAAGGTGAGGGGAGATGAAGGGAGGACAGCAGAGAAAAATGTATAGCTTAATCAAAACAATGAAAAGGGACATAAAAAGAAAATAATAAATATTTCCTCATTTTAGGTTGTATATGTTCGATGTGCAACAAGAAAACAAGCAGTCTCATGCTCCTATAAGTTGTTGCATAACCTCTGCCTTATGCTTCCTTTGTGTACACACTAAGAACATCCAGCTCATCTTTTCATGCAGACACAGGCTTCTCCTTTGACACCACAAAGATCCCCAGTGTTCAGGCTCATAGCTTGATCAGCCCTAAAGTCAGGACATATTTTTACAAATAGGATTTATCTCACCTAAAATGAGATAAAATTGCACCTAGTATGCACAAGGTCCTGGCCAATCCTTTGTCTCTCTCTGTCAAGAAGACAGAGAGAGACAAAGAGAGAGACAGAAAGGGGCGGGGAGAGGGAGAGAGAATTTTGGAACCCACTGTGAAGCCCAAAATCTAAAATGCTGTCTTCTCTTCACATAATTTTGCAAGTTGAGTTAAATAGATTCCATACTTTTAGTTTAAAAGTGCAATATGATTGTCAGTGTTAGAATGGCATCTACAATAGTTAAAGATAATGACAAATAAAAAAATCATTCTTTCAGGTTTTCTGCACTCAAAATTCAAAACAACTAATTTGAGTGTTTGTGTGACATTTTTTTGAGTTTGAGTTGCTGAGGTATCACATTGGAGCAGCCTGAGACATTCATCTTGATCTTTTTATTCCCTCAGGTGCCATTTCCAAATAAATATATGCGCTCCATAAAACCAGTGTCATAAATATAGACAGCTGACTCATAATGCTAACAGGATTTCAATCTTCTTTCCAAAGAATGTGCAAAGCCATTCAGCTCCCATCCAAGTGGGGAAAAAATCTCTAAAACTTGTATTTTTAGCCTGCATTTTATTTTATTCTATAAGAATGCTGAGAAACAGGACAAGCTCATATCTACATAGAAAATACACCCCCAAGACACAGTACTGACTTTTATTGCCAGTATGCATTACAGCTGTGGGCACATTCCTCAAAGAGGTCTTAAAACACTAGTAGCTAGCTATCAACCAATCAAAAATTATTAGAAGTATTTTGCCTGCACAGTCCTGAACTTGATATCCTGAGACAAATAATGAAGTATAAGACAGATTTCTCAGGCAAAATTATGTAATGTATTGCAACTGGCATAATGTACCCAAATTGGCAAGGAGAAACTTATAGAGGACTTCTTACTTATAAACAATATCTAAAAGACTTCTGAGCACAATTCAAGAGAAGGTGAATGGTGACTGTATGTTTGCATGGGAAGGAAGTATGTGTATATATGCAAATATTTAGATAAATTCACAGATAGGTACACACACACATATATATGTATATGTATATGTATATGTATATATATGATTATCTGAACTTGTCTTGGTTTCAAAACTTATTCTCAATATATATAGCCTAAAATAGTCTGGAACTCACTGTGTGGCCCAGGCTAGTCTCACATTTAAAATCCTACCTCCTCAGACTTCAAATTCTGGAATTATCAAAGTATGACAGTACCTCAGCTATATTTGTGTTTGTGTTTGTGTGTGTGTGTACATATGTTAAAAAAACAAACATCTCAAGAAATGGTACAACATGTTTGTTATCCAGGAAACACATATAAGCTTCATTTTACTAGCAATGAGTTTAAGGGAAATTTAATTATTGCAGTTAAAGGAGCTCTAAGAATGATGTATAGTGAGTTTATTTTCATATGCTGGGAAGATCTGGCAAGGACCCCAGCAAATATCCATGACTGTGATTGCCCTGGCCTTAGTATCAATGGACAAATACTGCAGTTGAGACAGGTCATTTACTCCATCCTGATCCTGATTCATTCATCACTTTGATACCCATTTTCTTCTGCATTCTTTATTTTCAGGTCTCTCCTAGCTGCCAGCTTGACATAACTGAGCATTGTCTGAAGCAACATGACTTGAAACATTGTTTTGATCACATTGGCCTGTGGACATAACTCTGAGGCATTGTCTTCCTTGATGATTGGTGTGGGAGGGCTTAGCCCACTGTGGGAGGCGCTATGAGCAGGCAAGAGGGTGTGGGCCATATTGAAAACTAACAGGAAGGAAGCCAGAGAGCAAGCCAGTAGGCATCGTTCATTCACAGTCCTTGTCTCCAGGCTACTGTCTTAACTTTCCTCCATGATGGTCTAACCTGCAAACTGAAAAACAAAATAAAACAAACGGAAACCTAACCTTTCCTCCAGCATTTATCACAGAAACAGAAAGCAAACTAAGGCAAAGCAGCATGATATGAACACATTAACATTTTATGTATGTCTTCACTTACATTATTTTTTAAGACTGGTATTTTGTGTGTATGTATACACTCTTAATTTTCATTTTGGGTACTTTTAAGGAGATGTAATTGAGAACATGGGTGTTTACTTTTGACTATTTATTTACAATAGATTTTCCCACTAAATTCTCTCTTTCTCTCTCTCACTTTCTCTCTCTCTCACACACACACACATGCACACAAACACACAATTCTTCACAATTTGTGCCATTTTAGCAACCACACTCTCCTTCGCACTTCAAATTCCTTGGAAAGAGAGCATATAGCTGCGTCCGTGCCCTGTACTCCCTCTCATCCTACAGTCCACACCTCTAGTTCCATGAGGCTACCCTGGCAAAGGTCACCAGACACCCACACAGACACTGCACGTGCATTTTTACCAGTTTTCTTATATCCCTGGAATAGGCAGCTTCAAGTTGCTGAATTTTTTTCCTCCTCTGGGATGTCTCCTCTCTCAACTTCGACAACACTCATCCGTTTCTCCTGTATTGTTCACCTTCTGACCTTCCCTTTATCTTATGCATACTAAATGCATGAAGGTCCTAAATGACATAGTTTCTTATATTTGAAAATCAAATAAATGCACCTTGGTTTGTCAGCAAGACCGAAAAAGCAGAAGCATGCCCAGTCGCTGATCAGACTTGGAAGAAACACGTGACAGACAAAGCCAGATGCAGACTTCAGAAAGAGCTTTCTCCAAGGTCAGGTAGCACCTGTAAATGCCATTATGGCCCCTCTTTGAGTGGCTATTGCTTTCTATCTAATAACACCCTAGAAGTGCTTGCTATTTCCACCCAGAAATTGGATACCCCGTTGCTAAACTGCCCTTAACTCGTAGCAGCACCTAATCCCTAATTAATCCTCACTTCCACTAATCCCCCCAAAGAGCAAGCAATTCAGGACTGATCCCTGCCTCCCCCAGGTCTGCATCTTATTTCTCTCTACAAAGGATTCTTCCACCTTGTTGTTAAGATGCATCTTCCACTCCTCTGCAGTGCTCTGTGGCTGCACCAGATCAAAACATATGACGACAGGCTAGTAGTCACATACAGACATCTATGTTTCTCATACTTAAAACCTCCTTATCATGACTCTAAAATATATCCTTGGCCAACAGGATTGATGAAAACATTCCATTTTGCTTAACATATGTGAGCTATTCAATATATCTTAAGCCCTTTAAATTATATTTACTTTATATATGCAAGCATATAATGTTTATACTATGTGTTAATGACATACATATGCACATATACTTGCATAAATATGCCCCCACATATATGTATAGATATAATGTCCATAGAGATTATCATGTTTTAAGCAATCATTTGATTTGATTTAAACTGGTCATATGATACAGTTCTACCTATAGAGATAATAAATTACTTTTTATAGTTCAATGTCTGCAGCACTAAAAATTGTCTCAGCTATATGTACATCAAAATTATTGGCTTCCCATAAAAATGAACTTCAGCAGTATCTCACTCTTAAAAATGATCATTGGCTTCTTTCTGTTAAACTAAGTATATTATGTAGATTCAAGCACAAACTTTAAAAACTGTACAACATTAAAATTACATTAATCTACATCCTAGATGAACAGAAAAAAGCTGCTCATCTTACAGTGAGGAAAAGTATAAGCGATCACTTGTTTTACAGACAGCATTGCAGAAACTCAGAGAACAAGTTTTCCTTCATACTCGGACACCCAGAATGAGGAAGATGGAGAACCTCTGATTTCTCAGGTCAAATTTCTGTCCTTTAGCATCTTCTATC
Organism: Ellobius talpinus; assembly: GCA_001685095.1. NCBI lineage: Eukaryota > Metazoa > Chordata > Mammalia > Rodentia > Cricetidae > Ellobius > Ellobius talpinus. Next base: position 6,913 of record LOJH01004579.1, on the reverse strand, counting down.
AGACATTCAAAGCCTTAGAAAATGCCAAAATTTCATGAAAGGTAAAAGTGTGTTATATTGTTGATCAATATATTCTGAATAAAATAAAATGAGAAGGTAGTTTTCATTAAATCTCATTAAGAACATGTTTGAAAAAGTATAAACTGAAATGATTCTGCCTCTATTTATGATGCAATTATTAAGAAGCATAATAAAAGCATATGGAATGATATAGGGTGCTTGATATTCTTTCTAATTTAAAATTTTATTGGGCCATTCCATATATTTTACTGCCTATAAACATTTCACTGCATATAGATTTTTCTGACATAACCACAATATGAATATACAGCTGTAGATACTGATTAAAACATACCACACCAAGGAGTCATTTTAATTTTCATCATTATTGTATTGCAGAGCTGTCTGCCTTCAGTCTAATCACTATGCAAGGAGAGGTTAAGGCACATCTATTCAACTGTTATCTTGTTGAACCCAGCTCTGACTTTGTGTGGAGCTTTGTCAGTTTTCATAATATAGATTAATTTTTAAGCACAGATGAAATATTTAAGACAGACAGAAACTTGGAACAGATTTATAAAGTTTATCCTATGAAAATCTCAATCATGTGTCTTGGGTCTTCATGAAATACATTAATTTACTTTTTACTTGCTGAAAGCCTTATCTCTGGAAGATTTAAAAGTGAAAATTGTAGGAAGTGAGTTTCTTTATTATTTCCAAACAGTAGCTAAACTTTCAAGTACATCTCACTCAATATTTCAGTTAGGAAATATTTTCATACATTCATTCCTTCCAGATTCACATACATGTACGCATGTGCATGGTGTGTGTTGGTGTAATGCTCATTGATACAATGAAACTACTTATGTATAATAAGAGGTTGATGATTATTAAGGAATTTTGCAATGGCTGTAGAGATTTAAACTATTCCTCTACTCTTTCTTCCTTGAAATTGTGTATATATATGCATGAGCCTATATGCACACATAAGCATACCTGTGCTCACACACAGAAACACACTCACACATGCACACATGTATGCACGCATGTGAGTGCGCGCGTGCGCGCGCACACACACACACACACACTGCCTATCTTCTCACACTGTCTCCACAGGTCCTGGACATTTGTTTTTCATGCTCCACACTTCCTTCCCATCTGCACACACCACACAGTAGCTTTCAAGTCTGAATACTTAGCTCACTTAGCCTCCAGCTTTACCTTTTCAACAACTCCAACAGGCAAGTGCTCTCTCTTCTGATTCTAACTTCCTAAAGTTCCCATGTTCATGCTGATGGAATACTTTGTGATTACCTACGTGTATGTCTTTCTTCCCTAAGACATCAGCTTTCCGGGGATGACATGACTTCACTGCCAATGAGAAGTCTGCATTGAGCCATTAAAGTATGTTTCCTAGTGGTAAATCCGAAATCTGACGGACCCATTCCCAGCTTGGGATACTCAGAGAGGAAAACCATTATCTTGTATTCTTTTTACTCAATATTTTAACTGAAAGAGGTATTCAGAACAAGCAGTTTTTATTTATTTATGTTAATATCATTTAAAAATGCCCTGAAAAAAATGAGTCAAATTAAATTTGACAAATCTGGGTACTCCATATCCCAGTCAACTTTCACATTAATCCAGTGGTCAAAACATCATTTTTGTAAGCAGTTATTTTATATAAAGTCATCTAAGACACTCTATTAAACAGGCAATATTAAAGAACAAACTACAATATCAGGTAAATATATCAACACTATTGACTGACTCCTAAAGATTTGTTTCATCTTTAGTTACATCTGTCTGTCTCTCTGAAGGAATATGTCCATATGAGTGCCCATGGAGATCAGAATAGAGAACCAGATCATATAGAGCTGGGGTTACAGGCATCTGTGAGCCACCCAACATGGGAGCCAAGAATTTGAAAGGGCAATTCATGGTATTAACTGCTGAGCCATTTCTCCATCCCAATCAATACTATAAAATCATAATAAACACCTTCAATATAAAAACAAGTGTCAATTTTCCTATATATAGTGAGATAAGACAACTAGTCAAATGATGGAAAATCACATTTTAATCTCTCATATATTGTTTACAGGAACATAGATCTTAGAATACTATGAGATCATTTTTATCTCCTATCTTACATGCAGTATATCTATTGAAAAAGCCCCAGTTTATACTTGTGGTTCCAGAAAAATAATTAATCGAGTTTTTTTCCTACTATTAAAAATATTCACTCTAGCATGAAAAAGAATTGATGATATGATTCATAGGAAAACTTCCAGGAAGTAAAAGGTTTAGCTAGAGGGAGAACTGCTAGACCAGCAAGACTTCAAGGCATTCATCTTGATTCATACCAGTGGGCATGCTCTTCCCTGATGCCCAGCATGTCACTTATCTTCAGTGAGTGCCACTGGGCTTAGTTAAGTCGACGAGTCAAAGGGTCCATTTATATCCAGTTCAGGGTAAGTAGTTCTTGAAAAACATACAATCAGCTTATGCCAGGGTTTGTTGAAACTCTATATGTTTTATGACATTTCCTAGTAAGACAGGTTCTACTCACCTCAATTAGAGGGGCTAATCAGACCAAAGAAACCAATCCGTTCAAGTACAGCTTGATAAACCAATGAGTTCGTTGGGATTATTTTCAGGAGCCTGGGTGAGAGTTTACTAACAGAAGCAAGAATGACTTGGTCAGTTGCACCATTGAGAAGTCCACTGCAGCATAGGAAATGATTCATAAAAGCTATGCCATTAATTTATCCTATACAACTTACAGGCAGCTTCACTGAAGAGACTTCTCTATCCCAGCAACTGCTTACTGCTCCCAAAACCTTGAGGAAAACCCCCTTGAGCCTTATAAGTTTCATGATATTCCTGAGTCTTACAATTTCCTTGTAAGTTTTATAAGCTTAGCAGGCTTCTCTCCCCCCTGCAGTAGGGAAGGTTACAACCCAGAACAAACAACTACTGGGCACTACATCATCACAACCCATTCAAGATTCCCCAGTACTCCATCATATGGCCAAAAGGCAAGCCACTTTGTCTTCCAAACTGATCCGGCTACAGCTAATTCTCTTGATTTCTGAGTAAGCTGATCACTTTCAACCACTTTTAGTTACTACTCAGGAGAAGTATGTAACAATGCTAAAATCCCACAAGTTTCAAAGTCAAGTGCTATATATGCTGTTGTTCACTGATGACAACAATTGTTATATTTTCTCTTCTAGAAAAATGGATATTCCACATTAATTTAACCATGTTGGGCCTCTAAAAATGCCAGGTTCCTGACTCTTCTATACTTTTCCTCTATACTTATATAACTCTAAATCTTTTTCTGAATATCTAGGATAATATATACTTCCTGATTTACCATGTCAAATTTTCATGTTGCATACACTGAATTAGCTAGTCATCTCCAGGTATAACTGGAATGCGAACATCCTACATCATAAGAGACAAGAGAAGAATTCAAATACCTTGAACTTAGTGCATACAGACAGGCAGACTGTCTGTATTCTGAGGATTTGATTTTTGTATTTATATTCTATTTTTTTGTATATGTGTAGGTCTGTACAAGTGAGTGCAGGTGGCCATATGAGGGTTTCAGATATCTTCAGAACAGGAGTTGTAGGCAGTTCCGAGCTGTCTGACAGAAGTGCCGGGAACTGACTAAGGGTCCTTTGCAAGAGCACTATGTGCTCGTAGCCTCTGAGCTAGACCCCTTGTTTGTGCATTTCAAGAAGGACTTTAAGTCCATAGTCATGATGTCCGCTAATAGCTCACTTCTTTCATGATTTGTAATTGTGTCTTTCTCCAGGTAGTTGCCTTAGTAAGCAGTTATATCCTCTTTGGGAAGAATAGAGTCATAGTTTTCTCAAACACACGCAAAGCATGGAAGGTACTTTCCACAGGAAAGGAAGCTTCTCTGTTCATCAATGTTCACTAGGTTCAGCCCAGAGAAATTTGGTAAGTTCGGTAATTGTGGTCACTCACCTTTGAGATGTCAAACACTGAACATCTTTCTACATCTCATTGTTTCCTTTTGCAATGTCCTTTTATCCTCCTCATCTTGTCTACTGGCCCATCTCTATTATTTCATTTTTCTTTATCTTTAAAACATTGTTGTTAGCTGAGAACTTATTGCTAGCCTTATTTACATCTGTCTTTTTTTCATTTATTCCTCATTGCATAATTTACTCCACAGTATATGCTTATATACTTCCTTTAAAACATAAGAACCCAAGGACTTGTTAGTTTGGTCATGATGCTCCTAGCTAGGCTACTATGTTATTGGTTGTTTTACTCTTTTCTCTTTGCTATTTTGGGGGGACCCAGCCCCCAAATATATCTCATATGGAGTCTTATTCTTTTCTTTCTTGTAAATGACCAGCCTTATCTTGCCTGTTTCTAGTCAGCTTTTCTTATCTTCTCTTATCCCATCTATCTTTGGCCTCTGGGCTTTTTCCTTCCCTTACTTCTATAATCTTACTGTCACGCTTTCTCTGTGGCTGGCTGTGTGGCTGGATGACTGGCTCCTTCTTTTCTCCTCCTTTGTTCTCTCTTGCCCCTTCTCCTTCTTCTGATTTCTCCTTCTATATATTCTCTCTGCCTGCTAGCCCCACCTGTTCTTTCTCCTGCCTCGCTATTGGCTGTTCAGCTCCTTACTAGACCAATCAGGTGGTTTAGCTGCACAAGGTAACACAGCTTCACAGAGTTAAACAAATGCAACATAAAAGAATGCAACACATGTTTGCATCATTAAACAAATGTTCCACAGCATAAACAAATGTAACACATCTTAAAATAATATTCTACAACACTACTATTCTTATTCCTTTGTGCTCCGGCTGCCCCATTTCTCCCTACCACCTACCTCTTCAATCATTGATTTTTAAATAGTCAAATAAATAATGAGCTTCTCAAAAACTAAGCAACATGCTGTCTCACAAGATTCAATAAAACCTTGCCTAGCCCAGGTACAGGCATATGGTGACCCAGATGCTGTACACTGGGCTGAACTGCACATGGTGATCCAGATGCTGTACTATAAAGAATTTGATTTTCTCTTCAGCATCAGTTCCCAGCAGCAACAAGATAGATATACTCTGATTAACCACTTAGGAAGTGTCAGGAAAATTGCCAAATATATTTCTTTCACAAGATTGCTCTATTTGGAAACTCTCAACTTCCCACTACCATGGAAACCACTAAGATTTATCTGCGAATTATAGTTTGAGAATTTTTGGTTGGTTGTGTATAATTAATTTTTGTTATAACATGTGATTTTGATATACCAGAAAACACTAGGGCAATATGCACAAAATGACTTAATTCTCTGATTTTAAAAGGTGTAAGATATGGAAGGTTCATGGGAGAGATCGTAATTCATGTTCTGCCACTATCAAAGCTGTTATTATATGTATAACTTTAAGTAAGATAAACCTATTCATCTAACTCTCTCTAGGCAAGTGTTGGCTTAGCAAGGGGAGTAGCTCAAGTATAGTTTGTAGTCCTTCAGGGATCTGAAATGTGGATCTGGTTTAGTTCAAGCAGTTCTCTTACCTTTTGTGTGACACACATGTAGTACCTGAGCACTAGGAAAGAAACAGCCCTGTCACGGAAGTATGTCCTGGTCCTAATCATATTTGTGTCACATTCTACCTGGGGCTTATTAAAAGATCTTAGGTAGCATTGGCCCAATAACCACTCTGAAATTAACAATTTTTAAAACATCACTAAGTAAAATAATATCAATAGTAATGATAATAATCTGGGCATAAGGGCACAAGATCTTTAATCCCTGCTTGTGGGAGGCAGATGCAGGAGTATCTTTGTGAGTTCAAGGACAACCTGGTAGACACAGATTGTTCCAGGACAGCCACAACTAGACCTGTCTCAAATCCCCTCAAAACAAAACAAATAATGATACTTATACTGATGTTACTGCTACTTTCTAAGTACATGCATGTTTCAGGCTCTGAGCTAGACATAATAGAATGACCTGCAGGAATGACTTTAAAACGTAATGACTCAGGGACACAGGGATAGCTCAGTCAGTTTTTAGTGTTAGAGTTTAATGATCAGTGTCCATGTTAAATAGCCAAGCATGGTAGTGAATGCTTGTAACCACAGAAGTGGAAAGATGGAGAAAGATAGGTCTCTGGTACTTAGTGGCTATCCCTCCTAGCCTAACTGGCTATTCTAAGCCAACAAGAAACCCTGTCTCAAGAAAATAATCTGGACATAATCTGGGGAACAGCACCCAAAGTTGTCCCCTGCCCTACGGATACACTAATACACATTACACACATTAGCAATTATCAATATCCATTCTCATAGAAAATCGAGGTTTTAAATTACTAAATTAAATAACTTATCTCATAATCTCTGCGTTATAAATAGTAGGACCAGGTTTAAACTCTGGTCTTTTCACACTCTAACCTTACTACTTTCCTATAATGTCTTTCCTCTTAGTGAAGGGGCCATGAGGGACTCTTGTTCTTCTGACGTTTCCTGAAATTATAATGTCGTAGTTTTCTGATAACAACTACACAACCAGGAATTTATATTCTGATAAAAGGAAAAATGAAATTAAAATCTCATATCTCCAATATATTCTCAGTCATTGCATATAGTTTATTGTTATTATTATTAAAATAAAATTCAAGCAAGTTGTTTTTTTCAAAAAATGCTTTAAGGACTAGTAAGGTGGCTATACTGGATAAAGATACTTAGGTTTTTTTTCATTTTTTATTGATTTTATTGAGCTCTACAATTTTCTCTGCTCCCCTTTCTTCCTCTCCCCTCCCCTTTAACCCTCTTCCATGGTCCTCATGCTTCCAATTTACTTTTCTTTTTCTACTTCCCATGTAGATTAGATCCATGTATGTCTCTCTTAGGA